>SNQJ01S0020189.1:9075-21178 GCA_010110895.2 Picea sitchensis | reverse complement strand
AACTAAAACCGAATACAAAAACGCATACAAAAACGCATATACAAAAACGATTACTAAAAACGAATATACAAAAACGCATACAAAAACGCATACAAAAACTAAAAACGCATACAACATACAAAAACGCATACAACATACAAAAATGCATACAAATATTAAATACCTCCAAATTCCCGCGATGACTCGAAACTTTTCCCGCGACCGCAACACAAACCGCAACCTCGCATGGCCCCGCAACCTCTCTGCAACCTCGCACGGCCCCGCAACCATACACGGCCCCGCAACCAAACACGGACAAAGCCTCAATGCGCACAACCAAACAAGTTTCTAACCATCGTACATCGATGTGTGGAAATTATATAAAACATATTTCGGCCGAACTATTTTTCGGCCGAAAGATTGTTCGGCCGAATAATGTTTCGGCCGAAATATCTTTCGGCCGAAAAAATATTGCCGAAAAAAAAATATCCAGCCGGCCAAATTTATACACGCAAATCGAGGGCCCGGTTATGGCTCTGTTCGATTTGACGTTTATTTTTTCGGCCGAACAATATTTCGGCCGAAAATAATATCTTTCGGCCGAAACAATTATTTAGTTCGGCCGAAAATTTGTTTTTCGAAAATTTGGAGACCCGATTGTCACGAAAGTGTAACCCACCTTCGTGATTTCACCCAGGTGATAGTGTGATGCAGGTTGTGGCGCTGAAACACACAAAGAGTTACAACATGCACCTTGCTACAGAATACGCAGCGGACAAACAAAACATAAATACTATTGCCAAAACAATAAGGAGAGCCTTAACAAACTTAATACTGAATGCAGCTATGATTTTATTGATTCAAAGAAAAATTACAAGATGACATAACATCCAATTTCTTCACGACCTCTCAATTTATTGTTAACCAATCCCTTCTTTTGAAATGAACCAATATTTCCTCTGTCTCTGAACCAACCCCTTCTCCATCATGTCCTATGCCTCTTTAAACTCCTCCATTCGACTTTGAATTGATTCGTCTTCCATTTCCAAGAACGAACAGTTACCAAAAACGCCTTGGCAGTTTGCCTCCTTCTTGGCGTTAACGATCTTCATTTTGGGTTCCATATCCTTGAGGTAACAATGGATGAGACTCAACAAGTGTTCATGCTAGTGTGGAATGTCAACAAGCACTGTAACAGGGTTATCGTAGGAGAAAAATCTGAGAAATTTGCATCTTCTTCATACCTTCCAAGATTCTGAGAAACCTACATCTTCTTCATACAATATCTTTAGATAATTCAGACTTACCACTTCCACAGACATGGTATTGAGTAATGATGACCTCTGACTTAATGCATCAACTACTTTATTAGACTTCTCTGACTTGATGCATCAACTACCTTATTAAAATACACTGACATGTGTTTCAACACAAAAGAATAACTTTGCAAGAATTCTACCCATTTAATATGTTTTTTATTCAACTTACCTTGGCTATTAATTTAATGTACTGCGGAGTTTGTGATCAATGAACAATAGATCAATGAACAATACAAACTCCTTTGGCAATAGATAATGTCTCCATTTCTTCAAAGCTTGAACAATACCATAAAATTACTGATCATAAGCTAAGTACTTATTTCTAGACTCATTCAACTTCTTGCTGAAAAATGCAATGGGTCTGCCGTTTTGACTTAGAACTGCTCCAATTGTTGTTCGAATAGCATCATAATCAACCTCCAATTGTTGTTTGACTAGCATCATAATCAACCTGAGACACTTTCTTAAAATATGGTAATGCCAATATTGGTTGTTACTCTCTTCTTCAATTATTCAAATGACTTCTCTGCTGCTACAATCCACTGGAACAGTCCTTTATTCATACATTTTGTAAGATGTGCACATATTTGGCTAAATTTATTGTTACTCTCTTCTCCAATTCTTCAAATGACTTCTCTACTACAGTCCACTGGAACAATCCTTTATTCATACATTTTGTTAGATGTGAACATATTTGGCTAAATTTTCTAATGAATTTCCAGTAGAATCCTGCCAATCCATGGAATCTCCTCACATCGAATGTGCATCTTGGTGTTGGCCATTCAATAATATCATTCACCTTCTCAGGGTACATTTTAATTCCTTTTGAAACCACGAAACCTAGGTACACCAATTTTCATTGCATGAATGTACACTTCTTCAAGTTTATCAATAGTTTCTCTTCCTTCAAGCACTATAGTACTACCCTCACATGATCAACATGATTTGTTCTACTCTTGATAAAAATCAGTATATCATCCAAATAAACAACCACGAACTTACCCAAAAATGGTATCAAGACTTCATTTGTCAATCTCATGAACGTGTTGGGTGCATTGGTTAGTCCAAACATCATCCTTCTCTAATTCGAATATGTTGATAACCACTCTTCAAATAAATTTTTGTAAAATATTTTGAACCACTCACGAAATCCATAAGGTCATACATTCTCTGAAATGGAAACCAATACTTCATATTGATCTTGTTTATAGCACATCAATCAGTACACATTCACCATTCCCCTATTTTTTTTGGGCATCAATATTGTGGGTAATGCCCAAGGGCTCAAGCAATTCCTACAATTCCTACACTTTCCAACTAAGCTCTTCACTCTTTAATGGAGTCATTCGGTAAGGATTTTTATTTGGAAAATTTGATCCTGGGATTAGATAGATCTGGTGTGATATACTACGCAAAGGAGGTAAACCTATGGGTAATTCCTCTACAACAATTTCTTTAAAATATTCCAACATGCGTTAGATATTTGTTGATACAAAACTCTCATTTTTAGCCTCTTGAACCGTTTTTTGCACTACAACTAAACAATACCCATTATGTTTATGCTCTTTCATGAACTACTTGGTCAAACACAACATAATGTGGTGGTTATTGCTATTCACATCCTTGTTGCAATTGTTGTTGTTACTCCCACCATATTCATGCATTGTCCATTTTGAGTACATTCATACAAATTTTCTTTTCCATCATGGAAAACTTTCCGATCAAACATCCATGGTCTTCCAAGCACAATATGGCATGCTTCCATCTCCACTACATTTCATAACACTTGCTCTTTAAAATCCCCAATATGAAATTTTAACAAACATTGTTCAGTTATAGTCACCTTTTGGCCTTTCTGCAACCATAAAACTCGATAAGGATTAGGATGTCATTCACATTTCAAATTCATCTTCTTCTTGACTTCGATAAAAATCATTTTTTTTGTACTTCCTCCATCAATACGATGTTATAACATTTTCCTTGAACTTTGCATCTGGTCTTAAACACTCTTTTCCTCTGTCTAGGTTCTTCTATTAACTTTTGTTCAGTTTTAAGTAAAAATTTTCAAAACATCAAGTTCTCACCTTTTTTGTGTGGAATCACAACCACATATTCTCCAACCACCGATGCATCAATTTCCATGGTAACCTACTTTCTAGCATCACCTCTTTTACCGGGGCCTTGATTTTCTGGGAATTTCAAGGCTTTGTGACCTTCAACTCCACATCTATAAGAAGTAATTACAAAATTTCCCTTTCCTTTTATGAATCCCCTACCTCTACCATATCCATTTCCTATAGAACTTTGGTTATTTTTCGTTTCCTCTTCTTTGTCATTTTCTGAAGTAGTGTTTGTTTTGCCTCTTCCTCATGGACCTCTTCCCCTTAACTTCTTATTAGTATTCCTATCAACTGTCTCCTCTACCTTCACATAAATTTGATAAGCTTCATCTATCGTATGAAAATAATATGTAATGATTTCATCCTAGATCAAATACTTCATTCCATTCACATATATAGGCACATGCTAATACTCTAGCTCCTTAATGCCTCATCTAAGTGATAGCCTCGAAAACTCTTGAATGTATTCACCTACAAAAGTATCCATTTGGCTCATATTATTCACTTGTTTACAGAGATTCTGGTGATAATCAACAGGAAAAAACTTTTCTTTTATTTTACTCACCATATTCTTCCAAGTCTTGATCTTTTCCTTCCTATTATCAACTCTATCTTTCTACAGCATGTCCCACCAAAGGGAAACATTTCCTTTCAAATTTGTGGTAGAAAATTGAACACGGTTTGGATCACGAACATTCTCACATTCAAAATACTTTTTGAGCTCTCCTATCGAGTCTATAAGAGTTTCATATTCCAAGCTTCCATCATAGGAAAAAACCTAAACTTTATCACTACCTTTCTTATTCAAATAAGATATCAAATTCTTTTTTGGGTCTATATCTTCAATATTTTGTTCAATCCCACTCTCAGCTTTAGATTTAGAATCTGCTTCAGCATCTCCATCTCTTTTGTGTTCTAATTCCTCTATTCTTCTTCGTAACTCTTCAAGTTTTCTATTTCTTGCACCTCCATGTGATTCTCCTCTCATTCTAGGTGACATTCTTCCATGTCTCCTCGTAGTTCGAATCCTAACTACCATCTGAAGCCTCAATTCAGACGCTGATATACTTACTTGTTCTTCAACACTTTGGTTGAAACACCACCAAAATCAGGGTATTCTCTACTCATTACAAGAACACTCAAGAGTGTACTTTCTATGATACCACATGATGCAGGTCATGGCACTAAAACACACAAAACTTTATAGCACACACCCTGAATACATAGTGGAAAACCAAAACATAAATACTATTGCAAAAACAGTAAGGAGAGACTTAACAGACATAATACTGAAACACTAGTGGAATGCAACTCTGAATTTACTGATTCAAAGAAAAATAACAAGGTTACATAACATCCCGATGGAATGGTTAGAAAATTTCTTCACGACCTCTGTATTTACTATTAACCAATTTTTTGATAAACCAATTTTTCCTCTGTCCCGAAACCAACCCCTTCTCCATCGCCTCCATGCCTCTTTAAACTCCTCCCTTCACCTTTGAATCAATTCATCTTCCATTGCCAAGAAAGGATAGTAGAAAAAATTGTCTTCGTAGTTCACCTCCTTCTTGTCATTAATGATCTTCGTTTTTGGCACCAGATCCTTGGCCTAACCATTGATAAGACTCAACATTTGTTAATGCCAGCGTGGAAAATCAACAAACACTGTAACAACATTCTCATAGATGGAAATTCAATTTGTTTTCAATGAAATCCATATTCTACACTAGTTTCAACATGTGTTTCAGCATGAGTTTCAACACGAGTTTCATCATACACAAGAGTAGTTGCATGAGTAACAATATTTTTATTTCATAGCAAACTGAGTAAATAAAATTCATCACTAATAGAATCCTTATTTGAATTATTGCCTAATTTGTAGAGTAAAAATATTTTTTGGGTGATGTGGGTTTCCCTAGCCCAAGGATGCTCTTGAATCATGGTCAGTTTGTCATAAATGTGTATTAAAGTCATAGATATATTCTCCACCTTCTACCTGCATTTTATCAAGTTGTAATGTTTCCTTCATCATTCAACTTTAACAAAAATTCAATTTCCTTTTTCTGGGAGTTCATGCTAAAGCCCTTATAAGATCAATGTTGTATTGGACTCATATACAAGGATTTGAGGCATGGCCGCAACAAAAAAATATACATGTAGAAATACAAATGTAACTTTAATTTTGGGTAGCTTGTCTTCTACCATCAAATTTGTTGATGGGGGTGGAATCCAACTAGTCAAGAGTAGGGTTTTGCCTTAGGAAGAAGTCTCAATTAGATTCTTTACTATTTGAGGTAGGGAATCCATCTAGATTATAGCTCAACAACTATAAATGATTTTAGGCTTGACACATTCGATCCTAGCACATCATTTAGGGTATTTGATTTTTTTTTTCTGTTGAATAAAATGCAACTAATTAATTCACTTAACTAAAGGTTATATAAATTTAGAATTAGTAGTAGTCTACCTAGACTGATATATAGATGAAACTTAACTAAAACTTAGAGCTACAACATCATATTCAAACTAACTTACTCTAATTGAAAGAATCAAAGAATAAAATTGATTAAAGTAAATACAAGATGATACTATGGAAATAATTAAAAAAAAAATTACACAAACCCTGAATTACAAAAACACATAGTTATAATCATCTACAAGCACAACTAAATGTAATAAGTCCATAATGAGACTATAGAAAATATTAAATAAAGAGAAAGTGTCCAAATAAAAATACTAGCTTGCTTGAGTAATCTATAGCATAAAAGATGCTACTCCCACACTCTTCAAGTGCATGACTGAATAGCAAGAATAACTCATAATCTTTTATTAAAAAATTAAAAAAAAATACAACAAAGAGAAAAAGCCAATAGAGAAAAAATAGCCTCAATTTTCACAATGGAAAAAATCTATTTCTTTATCAAAAACTTACACTTATATAGTTTATTCTATTACAGTTTTTTTTCCATGTGGCAATTTAGGGTTTTAGTCAATAAGTTTTTCCAATTTTTCCTTTTAAATGTTACATGACTTACATCTTATGGGTTTTTTTTAGACCTATGTTTTTTAGGGTCTCCATAAATACATCGATTTTCCTTCTTAAGGATTTGTTTTAAATAATTTAACGTTTTCAAAGAACCCTTTGTTTATTATACATTATGATTGACATGTTATTACAAGACCAAGACATTGTGGTAACTATCATTTGAATGCAATTTTATGTTGTTTAAATTTATTTTTGGAAACATAAATAGATTCATCATTTTAAAAAATTCATGAAAGACTTGAATGTATAGACTCAATCACTTCCTTTGATTCTAATAATTCCTAATAAAGTTTAAGATAAAGTTGGTCAAAAATACAAAACTTAAAAGCTTTAGACTAGTTCATAAACACTGAAAAAAAGGGCACATGCATTATTTTAATTTCATAAAAATTGAAAAAAGGGCACATGCATTATTTTAATTTCATAAAAATTGAAAAAAGGGCACATGCATTATTTTAATTGATGAAACTGATTAACATTTATTCATTAAAAGTAAAATAAAAGGTTAAAATACCTACAATTCAACAAGTTTACGAGCTATATTTTATAGCATGTTTTTTCTCTCTTAAGCACTCAATCCTATATAAACAAGTGTTGCATGGTAGCGTAGTCCCTGTGAGGTTGGTATGGGAGTAAATGTGACCTAATACAGGCAGGTGGCTAGAAAGTTGAAATACATGTGGTTTGCATATAGAACATAGTATTCCTGAATTAGTTCTTAAAAAAATATAAAATATTATCAATGTTTGAATGGTTGTTGGACACAAAAAATTTAGCATTACCAAATTGGTTATTTTTAAAACTAGGACATAGAAAGTCATCAGAAATAAATAAATTATACATACGAAATATGTATTTGTATAAAGTAGATATTTAGTAAATAAATTATATATACAAACAATGTATTTGTATAAAGTATATATTTAGTAAATAAATTATACATACGAAATATGCATTTGTATAAAGTAGATTTTTAGTTTTATAGATACAAAATTTGTAGCCCTCATTGCATACGTAGGCAATTTTTGTATCACGGGTTCTCGGGCTGGCGCGCTGAAAATTAGGTGTCTGATGTTCCATGGTCTACAAATAGCACCGACTGTTCCGCGATATACAAAATGAGAGGCATAGTTGCAGACTATAGAAATTTACCAGAAATTAATAATGTTTGTTATATAATAAAATAGTAATAACATTTGTTGCACCGAATTACTTTGCTCTAAAACTAAGGCTATTTTTTGGAAAAAAAAGATATAGCATTATCAAATTAGGTTTCTTTTCACATGTTTTATAGAGCATGGTCGGACTACTCATTCCATAATTAGCAAGTCTTTGGATCACGGGTTGTCAGGCTGACTGTTTCAAAAGTGGGCCTCTGTTGTTCCTTGTCCTACAAAAATCATCGATAGTTCTGCGATATACAAATTGAGAAGCGGGCTTGCGAACCATAGAAACTTATTATAAAATAAATAATGGTTGTTACATATATCAGGAAATTACATCAATATTTAAACCATCAATGTGGTTGAAGACCCAAAAATTAGCATACAATAGAAGACAAGAAATGTAGCATATCCAATTTAGTTTTCTTTGGAACAAACAAGAAGGTTCCTGGAAACCCAAAGTTTGGTATACAATAAGGACATTTTCGAATCAGTTTTCTTTGAAATTTAACAAAAAATAATAATGTTTATTACATGTTTGTGGAAATTTAAATGTGTTTGTCATATAGACTGGGATTGGGGATCCCGTGGACCATAAAAATAAGTAAGTACAAGAATTAGGAATGTCGAAAGAAGTGTGTGATGGTAGAGAGGAAGACCTGAAAAGAAGAAATTGGAACTTATGAGTCTTTTGTTACAGTTTTCTATTTAAAGATGACATAAGTGGATTGATAAAGAAAATAATATGACAACATAGACTCAAACTGGAATGATAAACAAAACAAGATGGAAGTATAGACTTACTATGAAGTCGATGCGTTTTTGTTGTTGTCGTCGATGCGTAGTGGACTCATGTTGATCGGTTGTTGCCCTTCCTGAACGAGGCTTTCCATTCTGAGTTGGAATCATTCTTCGATGTATCTTTTCATGGGGGTTGTGTTGATTTCATCCCGTATTTCTATGTCATAAAGGTTGTTTTATAATTTCCTTAGATCCATTGAAATACTATGCAGGCTCTATTCAATTTCTTCATTCTATGAGGCATAGTCCAGTACCCAATGCTCATGCTCATCTAGACAATGTTCAAGTATGCCATAAAACTTTTCGAAAGACAACCCCTTGAAAATATCAACTTGTTCTTGGACTGCTTCTTTGGTGACTGACAAGGATTTGATAAATAAGTTTGGATATTGAACGTCATTGGTAGTTCCAGCTAAGTCCATCTGGAGCAGGCTTGTGAATAAATTTTCCTTTTCTAATATGACTTGTTTACATGATTTGACAATAAGGTGTAGGTTCTCAATTTTTGTTTTCCAGCATTGTTTTATTTTTTTGTTGTGCTTTGGGGAGAGAAGTTTCTCCTTTCTTCTTTTTAGTTCCGATGTGTTTAGGGCATAGTTGGAAAAAGGGTCTAGCACCTGATGACAAAAAAATTGTTCATTTTTTAAATTCGCCTCCAAATGTTCAAGCAAATCATTGGCCTTCTTTCCGAAGGAAACTAAATTTTGTGATGTTTCCCAAGATTTAGTAACTAGCTACATTATTTTGTTGATGTTGTTCTCTACAAGGGCTCTAGAGAATGCAAGGAGAGTAGAGGATACTTCCATATTAGTTGTAGTGGTAGAAGGCATGATTTTTGCCAAAAGACTGGAAAATTATGGTGTTGCAATGAAAGCCTATTCAAATTCATTGAGGCGGTGTTTCAGATTGACATAATCTGTCTCCAATCCTCTAATGGAATCATGAAGAACGTCACTGGTTACCTGGTGAAACGAGCAGATTTTGGACAGGGTCATTTGGCTAAAGTCAATCTCTGTTCGAGATTTTCCTTTCCTGTTTGTTACATCTCTCTTTTCAATGACCATACTTTTAGATTGGTTGTGAAAAATAGCGCTTTGGATTACAAAGGATTCATCTATGTCAAAAAATTCGATGTCAAATATGTCCACCGTGGATGACCCAATTTTTTGCATCTGCTCAACTTCAATTTCAATTTGCAGTTTTTCACTGTTAATTTCAGGTTCCTCTGCATGGTCTGCATTGTTTTTTCTCTTCTTCGTCAGTGGAACCATGTGAGAACTATCAATATTTATGCAAGGAGGGTTCTTATCCCCTCCTTCGTTCGAATATTTATGGGTTTCTTTCTTACTAGGATGGACCATCGAAGCGACGCTCCGTGGTGTCATGCTCTTGGGAGTGTTGGTGGGAGGGTGTGTACTCTTCTCACTGGATACTTTACCATGTTGTCTGCACAATTCATTTGCCCTTTTCAATATATCTGTATCTGTGTAGTGTACTGTCCTTGTCTTGGGTTAGGTGTCTATGGATAAACGAGGTGTTAAAGCCAACACCCAGTAAATGTTCTCAAAAAATGCCATTGGGGTCGAACCCTTTTAGCCTTTCAGCTTACGTTAGGTTCAATTTCTTGAAATGGGTGGAAAACTCGTCAATCTTGTTGATGTTTCTGCACATGAAGTCTCCGACTTTCCAGGGCAGAGGAATGAACTATTTTTTTTTCTTGTCATGGAAAAAATGCAACCAGTGGTTGTATTGCCTTGCTATTTCTGCAACAAACATCTTGTCTCTGATGTGGAATGGAAGGAAGATAGGATTTTCCTTAGAGCCAAAGACCATGAGGAGACTGTGATTTTGCTTTTGCTCAAGTGTGCCCTTCTTGTTCAAAAACTTGCTTGCGTGGCCAGACATCCACATAGCATCCTTACCTAACAATAAATATTTGAAAACTGAGACAAATCCATTAAAAACTTCATAAAAACAATGGGAGGCCTTGTATCTCCACAGGGCATCATGCCAGAATGTTACTGGGTCAAATCCACAGTTTATTTTATTGGAAAGAGAAAGTTTTGGAAACAGGCAAAAATACACAATTGCAAAAATCAAGTAGGATGACATATGAAATTTATTCGATTCTTTGAATCTAGACAACTGAGAACATAGTTCAATGGAGATTAGCTTTCCCCAATCAAAAATGTATTGTTCCTTGAATGTGAAATACAAAATATAAATAATTATATGGGAAATGCTTGTTGTGGATTCCTATCCTGTTATTCTTGTAAACAACCATGCAATTTTCCTGAATGGATTTCTAAAGGAACTTACCTGGAGCCTTGTGAAATCTTCAGGAACTTTTGTCGGGCCTTCTAGGAAGTCGGTTAAGATTTCCAACCTGTTATGATGTTTTTGTAGAAACTGCTTGCAGTCTTGTCTTTTGAACATTAATGTTGGTTTCAGAAATTTCAACATCTCGCAGAAGAGATGAGGTGACAAAGAAACAAGAGAATGGTCACGCAGTGGAATAATTCTTAGGCCTGGAATATATCTTTGGACACACCAAGAGACCAGTTCCTTACAGTCAAAAACCTCAGGGAGGCAGCCTACACGACTCTTTTCGGAGGTCTAAATAACTTCGTTCTAGGTGGAACGAGATGAATAGTAAAAGTATTCTATGGACCACTAGAACCTTTGGTCCTCTTCTGTGAACATATTTACTGTATCTCTAAAAAACTGTTGTCGACGCACTTCCATAGGTCTACAAATACATTTATTTGTTCCAGACGATGAATGAAATGGAAGGTTGGAAGGGCTGATATAACCATGTACAAATTTTGGTTGAAAGCATGTGAATGGGAGATGCCCTCGAGAATTTCATTGATTAATGACAATCTGGATGACCGTTGCATGATGCGTTGTTAACATTAAACACTACTAATTGCATATATAGAAATGTGAGCATGGTGGATATTGCAATGAGCGATTAAGCATTGCAGATTTCTTGAGCGGCCCAACACGACGATTCATGTTGGAGATGAACTATCGGAAGGGACAAAACAAGTTTATGCACATCTTTGTTTAATGCATAATAATGAGATATCTCCTTGAATTTTTCTCCCATTAATGAAAATGTTGACAGTTCATGCATGGTGACCTGTTAGCATCAAAGGTTTATAATTGCATAGAAAGAAATTACAGAGGTCGTGGGCAGGGAAAAAAAACCACTACAAAATAGGGTTACAAGGTACAACTAATGAAGGTGAGGGCGCCAGGGTCAATTTGTATGTCTCGGAACTTTTTGATTGCAATACACGTAACCCGCCAATTGTTTCAATAAAATTGGCTAAGTATGGAGAGAAATAACGGTCGGTCGAAGGAGTCGTGTGATTATATAGATGGAGATAAATATATCTCAACCTGATAATGTTGGAACCTGTGTTTATAGAAAGGCGACTATGTATATAACCACAAAGAGATAATACAAGGGAAGAATAAAAAGGAAAAAGGACCAATGAGTCTGCGGTGGAAATGTAAATCACGGAAATTTTGAGTGCAATATGCATATAAGGGAAGAATGTTGGATCATGTTGTCATTGATGCCAATGGTTTGTCATTGATGCAATGGTTTGATTACTTGGGAGATTGTTGGATCATATGTCATTGATGTAAATGGTTTGGTTTGAT
>SNQJ01S0020188.1:15425-69917 GCA_010110895.2 Picea sitchensis | reverse complement strand
CAATGCAACTGGTCTCACTCAATTTGGATACTCTAGGAATAATTTATGATTGTTTTACCCGAAACACTTGCTTGAGACTAGTCAATAAGACTAGTCATATGCCCTATCTTCCACAGGGTGTATCTACAAATGTAAGATGAACCGGAAGCTGAATTTTTTTATCATATATACTTTAATAATTTATGTGAATATCCTATGGATTTCAGAGTCTGAAATGTTGCAGAAAAAATGTTATAGTGAAAATTCCGCGATGATTCAATTTAGGATGATTCCAGAACCCTATCTTACACATTCAATTCACATTCAAAATAGAGTAATGCTTAGAAACAACAATGACAAAACTCCCTATGAACTATGGAAAGAAAGTGCAGACAACAACCTCTACATCAAGGTAACTCAAGGTAATATTTTATTAATTGAAATTTATGTTGATGATATTATTTTTGGTAGTGATAATGACAGGTAAGCCAAAAATTTGCAAAGGATATGCAGAATGAATTTGAAATGTCATTACTTGGAGAACTATCCTTCTTTCTGGGACTTCAGATATGTCAAAGAAACCAAGGAGTGTTTATTTCTCAAACCAAGTATATCAGAGAAATGATAAATAGGTTCGGAATGGAAGATTGCAAACCATCACTCCCATGCAAATCAATTGCAAGTTAAGCAAAGATGATGATTCAAAGTCTACAAATCAGAGGCAATATAGGTCAATGATTGGAAGCCTACTATATGTGACAACATCCAGACCAGATGTAATGTAGACAGTTGGACAGGTGGCACGATTTCAAGAAACACCAAAGGAATCACATGTATTAGCATTAAAGAGAATTTTCAGATATCTCAAAGCAACATAAGAGTTTGGATTATGGTATCCAAAAGGAAAGGATCTATCTCTTATTGCCTACACAGATGCAGATTGGGTAGGCTGTATTAATGACCGATGAAGCACCAATGGAGCAACGTTCTACTTGGGTGAGTGTTTAGTATCATGGATAAGTAAGAAACAATCATCACTATCTCTATCTACAGCCGAGGCAGAGTATATTGCAACAAACTTTGACAGATATTGTACACATGTTCTTTGGATGAAACAAACTTTGACAGATATACAAGTTGAGTATGATGAGCACATTCCAATCAAGTATCACTTTCTATGGTAACATGTTGTAGAGAAGAACATCAGAGTTGAATATGTGGGAACAAAATAACAAGTGGCATACATCTTTACAAAACCGCATCCATGGGAAGCCCTTGAGTATCTTCGCTAGAGACTAGGAGTAATTTCTACTCCAAAATGAATGTTTTTGAATGCTTATCTTATATGTCTTAGATGTACACGAGGAAGCACCATAAATAGGATAAAGGGGGAGCGATTTATCAGATGCAAAGGTAAATGCTTGGAGAGAGAGCATAGACGCATGTTTCCAAGGGGAGAAATTGTCACAAGGGAAGAATGAGCGATATGACTTCAGAGTGATACCCTTTGTCAAAGGGGGATATATTATTCAGACTTTAGAGGGATGTCTTTGTTGAAGGGGGAAATATTATTCATATATGTGGAAGGAAAATAGAGTAATTAGAGGATTATAAACAAAAAGAAAAAATCAAAGGCAAGTAGACAAGGGAGCAGCCCCAAGGAGAGTTCAATTAGGGGAAGTAGCCCTGAAGTTGAGTTGTCCTTTTCCATTGATGTCAAAAAAGGAGAGATAGAAACATTGATAAAGAGTATATACATGAATGTTATCATGACTAAGTGTTACATCAATGTTTGTGTTGCCATCAATTCCAAAGGGGGAGATTGTCAACAATTGGCTTTGAAGATGGATAGTTTATATGGATTGTTGGTTTTCATTGATGTCAACTATTGGAGAGTGATATTGTATATTATGTTAACCCTTTAGTGATTGATGTCAACCCTTGATAAATTTTGGTAGCAAATTTCTCGGTAGAACAAAGGTTTAGATAATGGACCCAGTTTGTTTGATGTAACATGACTCATTATTGTCTTGTCATGGTTGATAATAAGTACAAATGGATTAAATCCAAATTTTCCCTTTATGGTGAAAGCCTTCACTGGAAGACGCTTTATGAATTGAGTTATCCTATAAGTATGGTTAGGAGAACCCAAGTTTATTTGTGGAATAATGAGATGAAGGTACTGAATTTGTCAACGAAACTATCCTAAATGAATATTTCTTATCATTCATTCCGGTGGTATGTGGAATGTCACATAAATCCTCACGGTTAGAGAGTTATGGCCATGAGAAGTTAGAGAACCCAGGTTTGGGTAATGGACCCAAGTTTGACCCAAGTTTGTTTGATGGATATGGCATGAGTTTTGGATATATTTTCAAGTAATAATATTCTATATGGATATTACATGTCATTCCATTTCTGGTGGTATGGAACATCACATAACTCCTCACGGTTTGAGAGTTATGGATTTTACGAAGTTGGAGGACCCTCTTATGTCATCTAGAAGCCCCAAAGGTCAAAGTAGTGAAAGTGGTTTAAGAGATTTTAGAAGGTAACAATAAATTTAAGTGATGAGGTACTATAATTCAAAGTGGATACAAAATAAATTCATTAAATAATAAATTAATGGAGAAATTAGAAGTGGGTTAACCAAAATAAGGAAAGTGGGCAAGTGACCTAGAAGATGTTTTAAGGAAGCTACTTGGAGAGTACAAATAAGAGGCAAGGCTCTCTAAAGAAACACTTGAGAATATTGAATACCTATAGGTGTTTGAGTTAACCAAAGGATATTCTGCCGAATTTTGAGGGAAGGTGAAGAAAAAGAAGGCCGGAATTCAAGGATAAATTCTTTTGATGATGCTTTCTAAGGTATGTTATTTACAGGTCATCTCAATTATTTTCACACAATAAATTTTTTCCTAGAATAATTCAGACTGTGAAATTTATATTCCAAATGAGGAAACATATCCAAGTTTCTGTGGTAAAAAATTCAGCTTGTGGGTCATTATAGTTTGGAGTTACACCTGTGGAAAATAAGGTTTGTATAGTCCTTAAACTAGAGTAAAACAAGTGTTTCAGTAAAAAGTCATAAATTAGTCACAACAGATCCAAATTAAAGTATTTTTTTGCTAGAGTATATAATCTTTTAGCATGTCAGTAATATTTTTGGATCGATTCAACAAACATTTTTGTGGGGAACGCTCTACATGGTCACCTCTCTAAAATAATCCAAAATTCAGCAAGGCATGCCATTTTTTTCTATAAATCATTTTCTGAGAGGTCCCAAGTAGTGAAACCTGGAGGAATTGCATAAAAAAGATTGAATAATATTGTGTATCAGTTTTAGATCTTTATTCATTACAGGTAAAAGTTATGATTTATTTCGTTAGGGTTGTTGACTAATCCAAACTAGTCATGTGGAGGCTAAAGAAAGTTTGATGAAAATGCTATCTCTTGTTGTTAAAGTTAAGGAAAATTTGCAGGTATGTGATCACATACAATCTCGATCTATTAAAAATTTACAAATAATATTTTGATGATGAAATTGATGAGGGATTTTGGTTGAGGCAACAAATTGGGTACATGGTTGAGACAAGTAGTTGATGAGTTACACATACATGAGGTGTATAGTTGATGATATGGTACATATTAAATATTTAGGCCATAGTTGATAAGCACTTGAAACATGATTGGTACATACTTGGCGCTATTTTGGTTGGTTGATTAATTTGTTTATGGTATAGGTTGATTACATTGTTTGGTACATGTTGGCATGGGTTGATGCACTGTTATAGGCACAAGTTGATTACAGTTGAGGCACAGCTTTGATGCATGGTTGATGCATGGTTTTAGGCTACCTGCAATGTGCTATTTTCTATAGTTTTATTGGTACATTTTTACAACATTATATCTCACAAAGATAGTGTGATAATGGTTCCATCATTCCCACTTATACTGGCCAAAAGTGGTTGACTGTGGCAAGGATAAAATAATATAGCCACCTTCCATTTTTAGCTGGATAACATAGGGGTTGTAGCCTCCTTTGGTTATAGCCAAAGAATTGGGAGTTGAGCCCTCAGTTAGCCCGAGAAACTAGGGGTTGGAACCTCCTTCTTGAAGGTACCGAAAACAAAGGAAGTTGAAAGCTTCCAATGAATGTAATTATTCAAGACATATAAGATAAAGCATTCCATGGTTTTCTCCTCACTTTGGGTTTCCACGCGAAAACACTAGGTGTATTGTGTATGTGTATGATTGTTCATTTGTTCATTGTTTATTTTACTCAGAGTTATTGGATGACAATGACACATTGTTATAACACTTGATTATATGGTTAAAAGGATTAAATTCTCATCAATGATTCACCTCCCTCTCAATGTCAATCCAACAATCGAGACAATTCAATCTTCAAAAACATTGCCACTCCCTTCATTTGATCAAACAACTCATCAATCATTGATTATGGATATTGGTTCTTGATCACAGCTTTTTTCAATTGATGGTATTCAATACAAGGTCTCCATGATGCATCCTTCTTTCTCACAAAAAATTATAACACCCCACGGAGATACGCTTTTGGATGCATAAGTCTCCGAACCAAAAATTCTCAATTGCATTTTCAACTCCTGCGAATTCTGCATTGACATTCGGGTAAGGTGTTCTCGCCATCAATCTGGGCTTATAGGTTTCATTTCGATTGTAAACTCCAACTCTCATTTAGGTGGTAAACCTGGAAATTCTTCTAGAAATAAGTCTGCAAACCCTTGTACTACAATAATGTTTTCTAGTCCTTCCTCATTTCTTCCTTTTCATTTAGTATTGCATATATCTTGCATCCTTTACTACTCTTCACATTGTAGGAAGAACAAACCCCTTAGAGACTCCTACAGGTCAGTTTTCTCTCACCCCATGCAACTTGCTCTAATGCCTTTTCCATTTCCCTTAAGTGTACTTGAAGTCCCTTTTGCAATTCCTAGAGCTAAAACACATTTTTTCCACATATACACTTCAATGTTTCATAAAACATGCATATGCAGAGTTAAAAATTACATTACAACCCGGTGCAGTACATCAGGTTTTGTGTCCAAAAATTAAAAATGGTGTCGGTTTCCATAAACCTATCATGGGATCGACATCCTTTGGCCTTCCATATACTGAAAGTCCTAATTTCCTTTCAATTCCATTACATGAAGTCTATAAATGGGCTACATTCAAGCTATGGAAGAAGTATAAGAATTCAAACTTGAGAGAAAAGACACTCTTGACAAATTTCACTTCATATCTCACCAAGATCCCTTTGTCCTTTTTAAGTCCTGAATAATGTTCATCCCCAAGTCTTTCCCTCTTTGATGGAGAACCCTTTGTCTCATATAGAGCTCTCAGGAGGATTGAAGTGGTGGAGGCCCAAATATAAGGGACTTATTTTCTCAGTTCCAAACGTGCTGACATGGAAGTTTGTCATTCATACGCTTTTGTTGATAACATTTTAATAGAAATACTTCATTCTTCATCTCTGACACGTCTCACAATATTTCAATTGTTATTCCATGGGAATATTTGTTATGAATATTGATGGATTATTGTATTATATGTGATAACTTAATATATTATCATCATATGCCGTATATCTTAAGTTATTGAGAACAAGTTGGGGTATATAGCTTTGAGTCGAAAATTAACAATGATTTCTTTTGAACATCTAGATTTATATAGGATCTTTTATCCCAGATGTTGGAAATATTTGTTTATATCGATAATTGATATATATATATATATAAATATTAATATAAATATATATATATATATATATATATATATATATATATATATATATATATATATATATATATATATATATATATAATCTATCAAACAAGTAAGGAAATTGTTGACGCATCTCGTATGTGTCCTCCCATGTCACCAAGTGTGGACTATAGTTGTCCAACTAGACCTTGACCTGATCGATTATTCAATGTCATAGCTTTCTAGTGCAATGGTACAAAATGTGGATTAGCTCCTCCATAAGAGAACCCTTGTCCGACACCTTCAAAGAACTCATGTCAATGACATGTGACAGATCACTAATATAATGTCGTAAAACAAATACATGAAACACATTGTGCATATGCCTCAAATAATGAAGCAAGGCTAGTTGATAAGACACAGGTCCTTTCTTTTCCACAACCTTGAAAGGTCCCACAAACCTAGGACAGAGTTTAGCACCATTTCCAAACTTCATAACTATGGTCAATGCGATGCGCATCAGAATAGCTCTTCTGTTGATCCTGCACTTCTTTAATACTCTGTCTTATCGATTGCATCTATTCTTCCATTTATTGGATTACTTCTGGTCCCACCAGGACCCTATCCTCAAGTTGATCCCAACTCAATGGCGTCTGACACATTCGCCCATAAAGAAAATCAAATGGTGCCAACTTAATCGTACTCTGGTAACTATTGTTGTATGCAAATTGTACTAATGTAAATATGTCTTCCCAATGTTTATGTTGGTCCATTACATACATTTGAAACATATCCTCCAAAACTTGGTTCATTCTCTATGTTTGTCCATCTGTCTTTAGGAGATATGTTGTACTAAAGTTCAATTGTGTTCCCAAGTCCTCTTGGAAACTGGTCCAAAACCATCCCGTAAACACCGATCCTCGATCAAATATGATCCTTCTTGGTACACCATGTAATCTCACAATCTCTCTAACAAATACTCTAGCTATGTATGGTGCTTGTCGTATGTACTAGAATAAAGTGTGCACTCTTCATTAGAGTATCAATTACCACAAAAATCAAATCGTATCTCCTTGTCGTAATTGTAAATACAAAAATAAAGTCCATCGAAATGACCTCCCATTTCTATTTAGGAATAGCATGTGGATGTAACAATCCTGTTGGATGTCTATGCTTATCCTTCACTTCCTAACATTCTATACATCTCGCCATGTAACTAACTATGTTTTCTTTCATTTCTTTCCAGAAGAATAAAGGCTTAAGGTATTGCTTCATCTTCATGACTCTTGGATGAGCCATGTACACTGCTCGATGCTCTTCACTCAAGATCAAACTTCTTAATTCGTCATTAGGCGGTATGTAAATTCTACCATTAAATATCAACAATTTGTCGTTGTCCAATGAGTAACCTTCAAACTTCGGTACAATCATTGTATTTTGTCCAATATTATCCTTAACTTATTTATACCAGTCACCATCTATCTATAGAGTTGGAATATTTTCTCGAAGATTCATCTTAAGAGGTATTACCAAGAATATGCATGGTCTTTGACTCAATTCATCTGCCATTATGTTCATTGTTCCCTTAATGTAAGTAATCTCAAAGTCATATTCGCTAAGTAGTTCAGACCAACACCGTTGTCATGCGTTCAAGTCACTTTGAGTAAATATATGTTGCAATACATAGTGATCTGTATTTAATTCGAATTTTCATCCAATCAAATAATGTCTCCATACTCTCAAGGCATATACAATTTCTAATAACTCCAAGTCATTCATTGCATAGTTTTCTTCATGATTTTTCAATTTCCTTGAAATGTGAGTTATCACTCGACCATCTTGCATCAAAAATTTGCCTAAACCTTCCTTGGATGCTTTCGTGCATACCAAGAATTCTTTGTCCATGTCTAGGACCTTTAGTATCAATGATGTCATCAATAACTCTTTAATATTTTTGAATTCATTCATGCATTTATTTGTCCAAACAAACTTCCCGTTTTTCTTCTACAATTCCGTGATTGGAATTTCTATCTTTGAAAACCCTTCGAAAAACTGTCGGTAATATCCTGCTAAACCCATAAAGCTACGTAATTCTTATATGTTTGTCTGAACTAGCCATTCCATAATGACCTCTACTTTTTCTGGATCCACAATGATACCTTCACTAGATACGATATGTCCCAAGTAATGAATCTTCATTTGGTAGAAATAACATTTCGATAGGTTCCCGTACAATTTGTTTTCTCTTAGAAATTGTAGAACCAATCTCAAGTGATCATCATGCTCTTCTTTCATCTGAGAATAAATCAATATGTCATCAATTAATACTTAAACAAACTTGTCCAAGTATTCATCGAACACCCCATTCATCAAACTCATGAATACCCCTGGGGGGTTTGTCAAACCAAACAGTAAAACTTTAAACTCATAATGTCTAAATCTCGTCTTAAATGCAGTCTTGGGGATATCTTCCTCTTTAATATGTAATTGATGATATCCTGATCTCAATTCAATCTTCAAAAACATTGTTTCTCCCTTCATTTGATCAAAAAAATCTTCAATCCTTGGTTAAAGATATTGGTTCTTGATCATAGCTTTGTTCAATTGATGGTCGTCAATACAAAGTCTCCATGATGCATCCTTCTTTCTCACAAAAATAACTAGCGCACCCCACGGTGATACACTTGGACATATAAGTCTTGAGTCCAAAACATCCTTCAATTTCATTTTCAACTCCTGTAATTTAGGCGTTGACATCCAGTAAGGTGTTCCTGCTATCGGTTTAGTTCCATGTTTCAAGTCGATTGTAAACTCCAACTCTCTTTTAGGTTGTAAACCTGGAAACCCTTCTAGAAATAAGTTTTCAAAATCTTGTACTACAGGAAGGTTTTCTAGTCCTTCCACCTCTCCCTTTTCATTTAGCGCTAAGATTGCATATAACTTGCATCGTTTGCACATACTCTTTTGCAACTGTAGGTAGGAAATAAACCTCATAGATTGTTATAGTTAGATTTGCCTCACCCCATGCAACTTGCTCAGAAGGCCTTTTCCATTTCCCTATGCAGAATTAAAGTCCCTTTTTGTAATTCCCAGAGCTAAATAACATATTTTTTCACATATACACTCCCTAACAACTATACAACATGTGTCTATGTAGGTTGCACCATTACAACCACGAACATGGGGTTTTGTGTCTAAAATTAGAAATGGTGATGGGTTTCCATGTCACGTCACGGGATCCATGATCCTTGGCCTCCCATATACTGGAAATGTTCTGACTCAGCCGCTTAGTTCCATTAGATGGCTATAAATGAGCCATATCCAAGCTGTGGAAGAAGGAGAAGAATTCAACTTTGAGAGCAAAGTGACCCTGGAGAAATTATTCACTTCATATTGAGTATGCATCCCCTTTTCCTTTTAAGTCTAAACACATTGTTCAACGATGAAGCTCTTCCCTCTTTGATGGAGAACCTCTTTGTCTATATTATATGAGATTTCCTTTGGTGGAGGCCCAACTTGAAGGGACTTCGTTTCTCGGTTTCGAATGCACCGACATGAAATATTGTCATTGATATACTTCTGTTGATTACATTTGAATAGAAATACTCGTTTCTCGTCCAATTAATATCTCACAAATATTTGAATTGTTATTCCATGGGAATATTTATTATGAATATTGATGGATTATGCTATTATATGTGCTAACTTTATATATTTTCACCATATGCTTGTGTATTTTGGTTGTTGAGGACAAGTTGGAGGTATATATCTTTGAGTCGAGTGCTCAATGGTGGTCTTCTTCGAACATCCACACGAGGTAGGATATTTAACTTGTCTTGTTAGCATCTTTGTTTATATAGCATACTTGAGATGAGAGTTGATTTCTGCAATTATTTCTGTCTGTTGTGGTTTAGCCCATGCCATAGAGTGATTTTCCTCCTAACGTAATTGGTGACCATACTGGGGATTGAATCTTCTTTTCAGGCTTTGGAGTTTTTTTCTCCATTGATTACTCTCAATTAGCTTGAGTTTTCTTGTCGTCTGATTGCTTGAAAACTTATTTTCATTTTGAGTCTGAGTTTCTCTGTCTTATCCTTAACCTAGCATTGTTTCAACACATATACACATTTTTTCCCTTAACAGATGCGTACATCCGCTATATTTCTGTATGGAGCATATATACGTGATTTTTCCTAAATAGTTGCGTACATGATCCTTGATTGCTTGATTGTTGAGTTTGGTGTTTGCTAGATAAGTTTTGATGGTTGTTGAGTCTTTTAGGGTCTCTGTCGTGACTGCTAAGTTCCCACAGAGCGATAGGAAACCTTTCTTTTGTTGAATTTTTACTGCGGTCTTTCTTTCTCATCATTTTTGTTTCATTGGTTGTCCTTGCATATTGGGTTGGGTGTTTTCTTCTTGATATCCTACTTGGTCTATCTCTTTTACTTACAATAGGATTTATATATCAAGTTGTTGTTTAGTCCTTGCATTTTCATTTATTTTATATTGAAAATACAAAAAAATACATTTTTCATTATGGCATTTGATATTTTGGGTTCTTATCATTGATCTTGATACATGTATGGAAATATTTCATCTTATTTGAAATTGTAGAATTGAATTGAAAGTTGAATTTTTGAAAAGCTTATCATTTATTGAGAATTGGAGTTATGACTTTGCATAGTATTCATATTTATTTATTTTACTTGCTAATTCAAAACATCATTAGTTTCATGACCAAATCTTTTGAGTAAACAAAGCTAATAAAAGTAACGCCGATAAATTTAAAATTGACTAGAAACAATTTTATTTTCCAGGGTGCACAAACTAGCTTAAGATTTAGGGCCTTGGAATAGGATTTTGAGAGTAAACTTCTCCAAGGATATTAAACTCAACATATGTGTCAGACTAAGGGAGTGGTGAAATCCATTATATAATTGGTGACATTAGGAGGCTCCTCTCACACCAGAGTTAAGCATGAGGTCATGCAAATTTGGTTGAGGAGATATCCCTCTAATACCTTCTTAGTGTCATAGATATTTCTAGGGATCTCTTCGTATATGGGGGTCTTTCTAGTACCTTTACCTCTATGAGAGGCAATGATTTCTATATTTTGGGCTTTGTTACCCTGCCCATACAGTAGGCTTGACTTACGACTTTTATCCTACATCTTGGTTATATCATGGTGGCTTAGTTGCTTGACATAGGTAGCCACATATGTTACATGCAGGGGTTATTATGTAGGTACCCTGAGTTAGATAAGGGTCAGAAAACACACAACCTTTATGGAGGATTACCTCTTCAGGGGGATCTGACTGACTAGTTGTTAATCTCATGAGGGACCTTATAACTAATCCTGATACCTCCAATATTTTGAAGGGAGTCTCAAGCCCCTCTTGGGTGAGGTATACATACTTTAGGGAGGGAGGCCCCTTTGAACCACTTTATCCTCTTTGTGTGCATATTGGCCTTTTTGTTTATTTTGGTGTCCTTTTTGATTGTTAGTTGGCCTTAGGATTTGTTTTTATAATCTCAAGTCTTGATTCATTGTGGCGCCAAACCAGCTTCCTCGCAGGTCTCATCGTTTGTTGAAGTTACCACCGCATCTTGAGTCTTTTCCTTCTAAAAGGAGCAAATTTATCAAACATGGTACACACACCTCCACCTACTAGAATTGTGATCATACAAGTATGCATACTGAGTCGAGTCATAAGGATATTGGGAGTCCCTCGACTCCCATACCTACTATATTTAAGGGTACTGCTTTGATGCCTTCAACCACCTCAGTTGTAGTGCCAGAGGTTCCTATCATCACTCATGTCCGACCTATTGTTAATACTCAACCTATAATCACAAACCCTTTTGGGTCTCTTTTTCACTCGCCAGGCTACAATACTCAGTCCATCGCTACGGCCTCTAGCCCTTTCTCTTATGGTATATCAAATTTCACATCGCAATTTTCATCCTCCATCCCAACATCTAATCCAAATCCTTGTATTGGACTTGGGGGCATGGCTCTTGTTAGTCTCTAACTTTGTTAATGACTATTGAGTTTTTCTATTCCATACCCTATCTATCCCTAGCATTATTTTGCACTTTGATTTCTATGCTTATACAATGTTAAATTGGGATTGCATTTGTATGTTTTGTGTGTTTATTACCATGTTTTAGTTTGATTAAATTAGAATTAGATGGTTTAGCATATATCCATCAAATCACAAGTCCTTTTCTCTTTTTAAATTTGAATTCTTGCTTATGGAAAAGGGCGCTACAAGAATAGTGCTATACTTTTAGCGTTAGGAGTAATCACCATTTTTCATGTGACACTTCACGAAATCATGACAGAAGACACCCAATATCTTATCCTAAATTCTAAGATGATTGATGATTAAATATCTAATCATGTCATCAATATTATACTCACTTGAAGAGATTGGGATTGTACTCATCCATCTTGAAATCATATCATAGGTTTGTTGGTTTCATAGCATGATGGCTAATAGATTACACCTGAGACTTTCATTATATTTGGTTTTAGCTTATACAAGCTTTGCAGGTTGCCAACCTCTTCCACAACATTTTCAGAATATCTATAGTTATTGCTGATAGAAACCCCTGACAAAATCTGAAATCCAGTGATCTGCATTATGGAACCTAAGAAAAGTGGGAAAGTTACCCGATTAGAACCAAAGGGCGTTTGGTTGCTTGAGGCTTATCCAAAAATTTCACAAAAATTCAAAGAAGCAAAAAACAAAGGTAAAGTTGGACAGTCATTTGCTTGTTTCAAAAGATGAGCCTAAAGACAATAAAGGAATCTAGCTCAGAGGGTCTAGTAAGAAGCAACTCATACCATCAAAAAAGAAAAAAGAGGAACGTGAAGACTTCAAAGAAATAAAGACAAATTTATTTATTGATCTGAATAATTCTGCACTCGAGGAAAGCTCTGAAAAATGTAAAAAATAAGAAGGGCAGAAATCAATACACGCAATACTTTGTTTTTTCCCTATTTTAGTCTTTATCTTAAAGAGAAGTTTATGAAACTATGGAGATGAATTATTTGAAACAAAAAAGGGGGTTTTGTTGGGAATGATCCCCTTCACAAAGACCTCTCTCAGTTTTTACACAACTATCATAGTTTAAGAGGTTTGAATATATATTTGAGGACTATTTTTCAGAGATTTCACAATAAATGATTTCTTGTTTTAGTGACCAATTTTTGGCGAAGTTTCAAAGAATATGGAAATGAATTTTTGGAAACCAAAAGAGGTTTTTGTTGGGAATGGGCCCCATCAAAATAAATCTTTCTATTTTTACACAACTATCACATTTTGGGAGATACGAAGAGATTTTTGGACCCTATTTTTCAGGAATTTGCCAGATTTATTTTCCTAAAAAATCTCAACAATTGATAAGTCACCTCATCAATTCGACTTGGAGATCAGATTTGATCTCCTCCTTGATTATTTGAGACAAGAAACTAAATATCGATGAGGAGGTTTCAGATCCATTTATTTTGGATCTTGATAAATATGTTTTCTTTCTATATAAACAGGGTAGAAAGAGAAGTTAATAGGGGGATGGGTTTGGAACCATTAGCCAGTTTTGAAGAACACTCTATTGTAAATACAACCATATATTTCAATTGGTACTAAATGATAAAGGAAATTTGATGGTTAGATTTCCAATTCTTGTCTATTTTTCTATTTTTTTCCTACTTGAATGCACGTTAATGTTCTGCAATGCATATGATGTATCTTATTTATGAGTAATACAGTGAAAACTTTACTGATTGTTTGTTCATAATCAAATTTTCTTTCAATTATTTTTCTCTTGCCTCTTGAATGACATTTAGGATCAAGATTTTCATGTGTGAGTGGACAAATTGAAAGCTTACATATTTCCCCTTTATTTATGTTTCTCTTTCCATCTGATGCATTAGATTGACTACCATTTACTAAGCCATTGAAATATGTTTTTGCTCTTGCATGTTTAAGACATATTTTTCACATTATCCTTAACCCAACCTTCAACCAGTTCAAAACATAAATGGAAAATTTACCTATAAAACCATTGCAATAACTTGATGATGCCCTAGTTTTCCCTCTCATAGTCAAGTGCAACTTTAGGGACTAACATCTTTTGGCATCATTTTCGGGGACGAAGAAACAAAGTATTTATCCCTGGGAGAATGAAAACGATCAATTATAGCTCTTGATGGTGAACAAGAGTTGGATACTTTTTCTGACTATATCTTTCACTTGACGACTCCATGAAGAAATAATCCATTGGCAACTCCACTAATCCAAGATGTTGAAGGATATGGAAGCTATTTTGGCACAGAGGTTTGCACCTTTTAATTTCTCTGTTATTGTTGGTTTCCCTAATGATGTTCCCACTATAGATATATGGGAATATTTCCTTCCACAGTTCAGAGAAAAGGATGAGGACAATCTGACACTACATTTGATTGAGTTTCATCAATGAATGGATCATCTGAATACACATCATGAAGATGTATTGATGAAAATGTTCATGTATTCATTGGATGGCTATGCAAGGAAATGGTACAAAACTCTTCTCGCTTCTAGTATTTCCTCTTTGAAGGTCTTTCATAATGTTTTGTATTCACATTGCAAGATAATTTACCTAGCTGAAAGACTTTTTGAGCATTGTTGTGAGGGATATGCATTATATATTCAGAATTTAGCAGTTGATTCCTCTAGAAGTATAGATGAAGAGGATGATTACATCGAGGAAGAGGAAGAAGATTCATTATCAGTCATATCTTCTTCTAAATTTGTCTTACAATAGGAAGATTTTTAACATTCTAATCTTGAAATTCATAACAATGATACTTTAGATGCATTTGGCATCAATCCAAATTTTTATAATAGTAGTGACTATGATACAAATGTTGTTCCTAATCTATTTGAAGATTATTTGTTGAATAAAGAAATTATTTTTGAAGACCATATTGTAGATGAGGCAGAAAAACCAGCAGCTGAAAATGTATTTGATGTTGTTTCATATGTGTCTTATGGTCAAAATTCTAATTATGATCAATCAACATATATGTGCTCATTTTTTCAATATGATCATGAAGTAGAAGTCCTTGTTTGTTAGAGTTCATAATTTTTTTCAAATCATCCTTTATTTGATGAGTATGATGATGATATTGAAGTTCTGGATCCAACTGTTGATGATATGACCAATTCTAACCATCAAATTCATGAAGGCATTCAGTCCATCGTCCATGAGGAGATGAAGCCAGTGTATGATAGCTATGCATCTAAAGGCAACATGGAAGATGAGGATCAACCTATTGATTCTCATGATGATAATGTTTTTTTGAATTTTTTTATCCAAGAAGCATATGGGAAGGTTCCAGATGCATTTGCTAAAACAAGTGATCATCAAATGAATTATGCTCTCATAAATTGAGCAAAAATCATAGAGCAACAATATGGATTCTTGTATCAGCTGAAGATGCAACATAATTGGTAGGATCCTATGGTTGTCTACATGGAGTTCATATTTTTATGAGTTCAAAGTTTTGTAGTTTTTGGAATTAGAGAATATTGTACCTGTAAGTATTGGCTGCCCATTAGCTTTATGCTGCAAAAATTTCTTCTTTTTTGCGTTAACTCATTAAGCCACAAATGGGTTTGACATTCTATTACTCTAGTGTTTGATTGGCTATATTGGCAGTTTCATATCGCATGATCAACTTGCTCCTACCAGTTAGAAGTAGTAGGATGATTGAATAATCTTGCATTCGAGAAGTTTGTTTTCAATTTATTGGTATGATCTGTAATAAAGACTCCATAAGCCCAATGGAAAGACTACTTGTAGTTTTGTGGTTGATATTTTTGGATTGCAAATAAAGGAATGTATAGACAGGGAAATAATTATAGTAAAAGTTGATGATGATCAGGGAGATAAAGGCATTGTTCAATATCTAACTTTGTTAATGATTGTTGAGTTATTCTCTTCCATACCCTATCTATCCCTAGTATTACTTTTTCACTTTTCTTTCTATGCTTCTATAGTGTTAAATTGAGATTACAATTGTATCTTTTGTGTGTTTATTACCATGTTTCAATTTGATTAAATTAGAATTAGATGGTTTAGAATATCTCCATTAAATCACAAGTCCTTTTCTCTTTTTAAATTTGAATTCTGGCTTATGGAAAAGGGCGCTACAAGAATAACGTTATTCTTGTAGCGCTAGAAATAATCATCATTTTGTATGTGACACTTCATGAAATCAGGACATAAGACACCCGATATCTTATCCTAAATGCCAACATGATTAATGATTAAAGATCTAATCATGTCCTCAGTATTATACTCACTTGAAGATATTGGGATTGTACTCATCCATCCTGAAATCATATCACGGGTTTGTTGGTTTCATAGCATGATGGATAATAGATTACACCTGAGACTTTCATTATATTTGGTTTTATTTTATACAATATTTGCAAGTCTCCAACCTCTTCCACAACATTTTCAGAAGATCTATAGTTGCTACTAACAGAAACCCTAGACAGACTGTGAAATTCAGTGATCTGCATTATGGAACTGAAGAAAAGTGGGCAAGTTACCCGATTAGAACCAGAGGGCTTTGGATTTCTCGAGGCTTATCCAAAACCTTCAAAAAAATTCTGAAAAGAAAAAAACAGAGGTAAAGTTGGACAGTCATTTGCTTGTTCCAAAAGATGAGCCTAAAGACATTAAAGGAATCAAGCTCAGAGGGTCTAATAAGCAGCAACTCAGACCATCAAAACAGAAAAAAGAGGAACCTGAAGACTTCAAATAAATAAAGAAAAATTTATTCATTGATCTGAATAATTCTGCACCTGAGGAAAGCTATGAAAAATGTAAAAAATAAGAAGGGTGGAAATCAATACATGCACTACTCTGTTTTTTCCCTATTTTAGTCTTTATCTTCAAGAGAAGTTTTTGAAACTATGGAGATGAATTCTTTGAAACCAAAAGAGTTTTTTTTTGGGAACGAGCCCCTTAAAAAAAATTCTCTCTATTTTTACACAGCTATCACAGTTTAAGAGGTTCAAATATATCTTTGAGGCCTATTTTTCAGATATTTCACACTAAATGATTTCCTATTTTAGTGACCAATTTTTGGTGAAGTTTCAATGAAGATGGAGATGAATTTTTGGAAACCAAGAGAGGTTTTTGTTGGAAACAGGCCCCTTCAGTAAAAAGTCTCTCTGTTTTTACACAAATATCACATTTTGGGATATACGAAGAGATTTTTGGACCCTATATTTCAGGAATTTACCAGATTTATTTTCCTAAAAAATATCATGGAGAACAATTGATAAGCCACCTCATCAATTTGACTTGGAGATCAAATCGGATCTCCTCCATGATTATTTGAAACAACAAACTAAATATATATGAGGAGGTTTTCAAATCCATTTCTTTTGGATCTTGATAAATATTTAGTTTTTCTAGATAAACAGGGTAGAAGGAGAAGTTAAGAAGGGGATGGGTTGGGAACCATTAGCTAGTTTTGAAGAACACTCTATTGTAAATACAACTATATATTTTAATTGGTACTAAATGCTAAAGGCAATCTGATGTTTATATTTCTAATTCTTGTCTATTTTTCTATCTTTTTCCTACTTGAATGCATTTTAATCTTCTGCAATGCATATGATGTATCTTGTTTATGCGTAAGCCAGTGAAATATTTACTAATTGTTTGTTCATAATTATATTTGCTTTCAAGTACTTTTCTCTTGTGTCTTGAATGATATTTAGGATCAAGAGTTCCATGTGTGAGTGGACAAATTGAAGCTTACATATTTCCCCTTTTTTAATATTTCTCTTTCTATCTAATCCATTATATTGACTACCATAAACTAAGCCATTGAGATATGTTTTTGCTCTTGCATGTTTAAGACATATTTTTCACATTATCCTGAACCCAACCTTAAACTAGTTCAAAACCTAAATGTAAAATTTACCTATAAAACCACTACAATAAATTGATGATGCCCTAGCTTTCCCTCTCACAGTCAAGTGCAACTTTAGGGACTAACAACCCCTCCGCATATTCCACTTTAATTTGGCTGTACTCATATTCCGCAAGCAACGCCTATGGTTGGAAGCCTACCTCCTTTTCAACCCGGGTCTAATCTTGGTCTTGATTCTCCTGGATGGGGTAATCAACCAGGTGGACAAGATGCTACTTATGTTCTATCCTTTACACCTACCTCATCCACTCTGATTCCAACCAACACGCTTGGCATGGTGAATCCACCTCTATCCTATGGATTTCCACCCGAAGGAGGTCAGTTTCATACTTTGGGAAACCCCCAACCTGGAGCTTCTCCAACTAGGGGAAATATTTACAACCCTCACCATAACATTCCTACTGAAATGGTTCCCAACCTGGGATAGGTCCATGGTGCATACCAGAACCCTGGATGGGATGTGATTCCCCAACAACAATCTTTCTTGGGAGCTTGGGGCCAGATGTGGCAATCCCGTCTCCCTTTTCTGGCCATGCCCAATTTTCCAGACTTGTCGAGATTAATGAATGACCCAGTATGTCATGAACCGACATGGGCCCCTGTCCCCACCAAGCTTCTTTTGAATATTCCAAAATTCGAGGGAAATACTAGTGAGGATCCTGGTGATCACGTCACTACTTTTCATCTTTAGTTCTCTTCTAATTCCCTTAACAATGATTATATTCATTTAAGATTGTTTCAACTCACCCTCACAAGAATTGCAATGAAATGGTACATAGATTACCAGGGGGGCATACAAGAATTTTAATCAGATGGTTTTAGTCTTCCTCAACCACTTTAAATTGTCGGTTCATTATGATTATGGCATAGAACTTCTGTCTGCCTCCTTCCAGGAAAAATCCACCCATATCTTGGATCACATCCAAGAGTGGCATAGATGGAAGAGATTGGTCAAGGCCTACATTCCTCCAGAATTTTTTTTGGAATGGTTTATTAAGTCTTTAAGTCTTTACAGCCTTATATTTTGAAGGTTGTTTCTACATCTGGAGTTACATCTGAGGAAGAATCGATTTTTAAATCCAAACAATTAGATCTTATATATGCTCAGTGTGGGATGTTATATGAGATTCTTCCAAACGCACCGAGGTCGAGCTAAAACCCTAGAAAAAATATCGGGCCTCATGTCGATGGTATTATAGGCTCTACAAATGTTAAATCTATAGACTTGGTGACAAACCAGTTGAAAGAGTTGTCTCTAATCTAATATGTAGGAGGACAAGCTTCGCCTATGTCCTCTGCTCCCACTCAGTTGGTGGATGTACATTCAATGGAATCTTCAACTAACCTGAATGGTAACCAACAACCATGATAGAATGAAAGGAAAGGATGTGCTAACAATATTAAGGGTGGGAGGAATGATAATAAACCCAAGGAAAATGCTAATAATGATAGATTGAAGGTTAATGATGGTGAGGGAAAGAAAGAGAAGCGGAAGGAGAAATTCCCTTGTAAGATTTGTATTGATGATCACCTTACCCACTTATCCCCAAACTCAAGGAAGCTATGAGGATTTTATCCCTACCACACACTATGTTGACTAATCCTTTCCCACATAATAAACACATGGCCTCGAGCTCCTCTAATGACGCAAATGCGGCAAGGGGGAGTCAAAAACCACCAACACAAGACGGTGATCATATATGCATCAATATGGTCAAGTCTTAGATTAATGTAGCCACTCAGTCTCATGATTACAGTTCTTCATAGGTTGTTCCAGGTCTAGAGTCTCCCCCTCCTCCAGAGATGCCTTTACAGATTGAAAAACTAGAGCCTTCGCCTCGTATTCCGAAAGGAGTACTCAAGAACTCTACCCACAAACCTAATGCTAGAGATGACCATAATTACTCTATTTTTGAGGATCTGGGTCAAACCCCTTCTGCGATGTCGGATTTGGAGGTACTCCAGGCGTGTCCTTCATAGAGGAATACCTTGTTATCTGCGTTAGGAGCTCTAGACCCATGTGGCTCTAAGGTTATCAAGTTTGACTTCACAGATGTGAAGCCTCACTTTCCTTACCATGTGGCTTTCCAAATCTACATGGATTACTCAATGTATACCATCAAACGTATTGTTATTGATGAAGGCGTTGCAACATGTGTGATGTCCCTAACCTATTGGAAATCCATTGGCTCTCTGACCCTCTCTCAATCTCCAACCATGTTGACTGCATTTGACAGTCGTTCTTTCCATCCCCACAATATTCTTCCTACCTTCCCGGTCTAGTTAGTTGGGAAGACGGTGGAGGTGGATATTGAGGTGGTTGATGTGCCCCTTGACTATAACTTATTACTAGGGTGTAACTGGACTTATGCTATGACTACAATCATATCGTCCATTTTTCATACTTTGTGTTTTCCTCATGATGGGAAAATCGTAACAATCGATCAGTTGTCCTTCGCACACACTATCCCCAATGCATCAGTTAGACCATCAATCCCCATGATCGATAATTCTCAACCGACAACTAAGGATATTGGTGTCAGACTGTATTCATCCATTATGGGTAAGTTTGATTTCATGGCACCAATTCATCATATCTATGCCATGTCCAGTAGGTCTGCTTCATCAATGAGGTGCATTCCTTTCTGCACTTCATATTTTAATGATCCTTGGACCCTACCTTCCTTGAACTCATCTTGTGAAGGTCAGGCACATACTAGAATGGACATGCCACTGCCAGGAAGAAATATATGGTATTGGGTTGTTCTTGACTCTTTTGTCGACCCAGATCTTGTCTCCTCGTAGACGAACAAGGAGGATCATGTTCTTAAGCCCGTATGGGCCACTTCATCATCTTGCTCACATGAATGCCTCAATGATAATTTACCCTTAGATGAAGCAATCGTAGCGGCCATGAATGGTTTTGATAGGCCATGGGATGATATGCATCATCGCTCTTATTTCCTCCAAGAGATTGCTAGAATCAAACAAGATGATTTTAGATCTACCTTGAGTGACATAGTTGGTCATGTCATAGTTCCACTTGATACGCATAACATTTATGCCGAAGGAAACATGGAGAGTATTTATCCTATCTTCACGATCGATATCTCTCATATTCCTGGTAAAATTTAAAACGTATATATCGGTGCAGACTGTTTGCTTGAAGAAATTCAGATCTACACCGAACTCTTCAAGGAATTTTGTGATGTATTCACTTGGTCATATGAAGGGATGCCAAGAATTGACCCTCAATTTTTCAAACATGAGATTAAAACCTACCCAGATGCTAAACTTTTTCAACAATGACTTAGAGTTTTTAATCCCAGGAAGGCCCCTGCTATTAAGGTAGAGGTGGAGAAACTGCTTAATGCAGGTTTTATCTACCTGGTTCCCTTGACTGAATGGGTATCCAATCCCATTCCTGTGAATAATAAGTAAGGAAACATCCATGTGTGTATGGATTTTCGATACCTAAATAAGGCCTTTCCTAAAGACAACTTCCCCACACCTTTCATTGATCATATTCTCGATGAGTGTGTAGGAAGCGAGGTTTTTTCTTTTATGGACCGATTTTCAGGATACAACCAGATTCAGATTAAACGCGAGGATCAACATAAGACGACATTTATTTTTCCTTGGGGTACTTTCGCATACCAAAAAATTCCTTTCAACCTTAAAAATATCGGAGCAACCTTCCAACGAGCCATGACCTTCACTTTTCATAATCTAAAGCATATATTCAAATCCTACCTCGACGATCTCGCTGCTCACTCTCGCAAGAGAGTAGATCACTCTACCCACCTTCGGCTAGTTATCAAGAGATGTCAGTATTATCACATCTGTTTAAACCCCCATAAGTGCATCTTTTATGTTAGTTCAGGTCTTCTTTTAGGATTCTTAGTCTCTGAGATTGGGATCATGGTGGATCTTTTAAAGGTTGAGGAAATACTTCAATTTCCTCCCCTGTGAAATATTCATCAGCTTCAAGGTTTACAAGAGAAATATAACTTCTTACATTTGTTTATAGTAAACTATGCCAATATTACTAAAGGTTTCATGCATCTCTTGAAGAAGGACACTCCATTTATATGGGATGAGTGAGCCTAGGAATCCTTCGATGCTCTTAAGAAATCCTTAGTATCAAAGCCTCTACTGAAGCCTCTGGACTATAGTAGATATTACTTGATTTATATCACCGTATCCGAAGGGATGATTGGTATGGTTTTGGTTCAGGAGGATGTTTATCTCCATGAGCACATTGTTTACTATCTTAGTCAAAACTTAGTCATCCCTGAAATCAAGTACTCTCATGTTGAGAAGCTATCTTTGACTACCGTAGACACGGTCCAAATATTACGACACTATATCTTGCTTTGCAACACCACCGTGGTTGTTTATGTCAAACCATTTCAATATGTCTTTACTAGGCATATCATAGAGGAAAATATAATAAATGGATTGTCATCTTCCAAGAGTTTGATCTCGATTTTGTTTCATCGAAATCCAAGAAATTGCTAGTTTTTGCCAAGTTAATATTGGACTTCCCTGAGTTATATGAGGATGTTATTCATGTTGATTCATTTTCGGATGAATTTTTTTTTCTTGTCTCATCTTCGGACCCCTGGTATGGAGACATTTTGATCTATCTTCAAACCTTGAAGTTATATCAACACCTTTTGAGAGACAATATACGTCGTATACAATATCAAGCTAAGAAATACCTTATCATCGACAACACTTTGTATCGTCGAGGCATATATAATATCTTGCATCATTGCTTGATTCATGAAGAGGATAATTCTGTTCTTAATGACTTTCATAGTAGGGCTAGTGGTGGTCATCTATTCGGGCTTGTGACAACCTAGAAAATATTGTGAGCCGGTTATTTTTGGCTGTCTATATTTAAATATTGCATTGAAGCAGTCAAGACGTGTCACCCTTGCCAGGTGTTCACTCGGAATATGCGCTCGCATCCAACCCCTCTTCACTTAGTCATCACCTTCGGTCCCTTCACCAAGTGGGGGATGGATTTTTTGGAGTGCAACCCAACTTCGACTGGGGGGAATCAACATATTATCGTGGCCGTAGACTACTTTACTAAGTGGTTTGAGGCCATGCCTACGATTAAATATGATGGGAATACTTTTCCATTTTTCATGTTCAATCAAATTATAGCCCGGTTTGGAATCCCGAGTGAGATTGTCACTGATCATGGCAGTCACTTTCAGAAAAAAATGATGAAAGAATTAGCATCGAAATTGGGGTTTAAAAATGGTCATTCTTCCCCTTACTACCCATAGGAAAATGGAAAAGTAGAGCCTGTCAACAAGTCTCTCAAAATTGTCAGCTAGAGAAAGTATGACTGGCATCTCATGCCTTATCTTACACTTTGGGCATACCGAACCTCGGTTAATACTTCCATCGAATTTTCTCCTTTTCAGAAAACTGTCATCTAGAGAAAGTCTTACTGGCATCTCATGCCTTATCCTGCACTTTGGGCATACTGAACCTCAGTTAATACTTCCATTGGATTTTCTCCTTTTCAGTTAGTACACGGTGTGGATTCGATCCTTCCCATTGAATGCAAAATCCCTTCTCTTAAACTGGCAGTTAAGCTTCTACCTAACACTTCCGATCTCGAACAATGCCTCATACGCCTAGAGAGTCTAGATGAGAAGTGTCACGATGCCTCTACGACTATCGAAGTGAACAAACAATGTGTCAAGGTCTAGTATGATAAGTATGTATGTCCTCGATAGTATGTTGAAGGTGACTTGGTCCTCTTTTATGACCAAGCCAAAGAACCACTGGGCGTAGGCAAGTTCAACCCCATATGGAACGATCCTTATATCGTGTGACGTGCCTTAGAAAAATGATCCTACGAATTAGAATATTATGAAGGGAATATGCTATATGAGCCCAAAAATGGGCTCTATTTGAAAATATATTATGCTTGAGCCCCAAGCTTGGGCGTAACTATTTGTATAGTAGTGTATCTTAGTGTATATATCTTTTCTTCTTTCGTCATCGGCTTGCTTATTGAGTTTTCCCTTAGTTTGTAGATGTCAATGGAGTCTTAGGTCTACTTAGGATTCATAAATGGACCTAGTCATCATACACGAAACTTGGCTTCCGCCGCTTGGGTTGTTTACTCACCCAAGGGTCACCTGGTGTCTTCAGGTGGCATTTTCCTAGGGCCACCAATGAATAATGTGTCTGAATATAGCGTCGTTATAGAGATTTTATGCGATGCCATTTCACATGATATTAATTCTTTGGAAGTTCTCCTGGACTCCTAATTAGTAGTATGTTAGTTGAGCGACAGTTACCATGTGCGTGCCCCTACTCTACTCCGAAGATTCTTGCAGGTACGATTGCTGGAAAGACATTTTGATTTTATCACTTATAATAACATACCTAGAAGTTCTAATTATGTATCTGATGCATATGCTAATTATGTTTTAGATTGGAATTTGTCACATTACTAAAGTAAAGATAACACATTCACTAATGTACACATTGTAATATAAGTAAATTCAAAGATCAATGTTTTTATATTTCATTTCTCCAAAAATGTGGTGTTATAGTACAAAATTTGGGCTCACACCCTCAATATATATATATGGCCGATCAATACAATAACCATGACATATAAAACCTGTGGCACCAAATGTGTGTCATGATAACATATCATGGAGTTTGCGAGATGCCAGAAAAATCGCAACTAAGAATGGGGCACACCTACCACCTACCGATGCATTACCTCCAACATATCCTCTACTTGAACCATAGGAATTATTTGCATCAAACTATACAGGTTTCCCTGCACGTTTTGAAGCACTCTCTCAGCGTCTCCTCCCGCTGGCTCATCTCCCCGGTGCCTCCATCGATGTTGTGGGATTCCATATGGTCTTCACAGACCCACATCTGCATAAAAATACATGTTGTAATTAGTACTTGACATCGTCCAAAAATATTTTTGTTTTCTCTTTTACAAAAATACAAAAAAATAAAATATTTAAAAAAAAAATCATACCTATGTTTTCATAGACAAAACTTGGTGGTAATGGAATGTCTGGATATCCTATGAATTCGATCCCTGCATATGGGTAGTCATCTAGAGCTATCACCTACTGATGACACCAGAAGAAAATATCATCGTTGTAGGGTGTTGGTACCCTACCACCCCCCAACTGCCTCATCACCTCGGTCCACTGTGCCATGACTAGATCACGAAGTCCATGTGGAACAATCTCAACTCTAGGGCCCAAGCCTAAAACCTGCTCAAAGAAAAAAATACATAAGATTGACGCAAACCCAAATTTCCTCTTTCTACCTTGTTTGCAGTTTGTCAGTCGGCTTTTCATGTTGGCCAATAGTGGGGTGAACTAGTCGTAAACAGTGGGTTGCAAGAAGTCCACCGAGTAGAACATAAGTGGCCTTGATGCTTGATGCAATGAAGTCGACCATGTGATCTGTTCCAACCCTAAGACAATGATCTTGAGACTTAGGTTGTTGACCTCTTTGATCGAGAGTTGGCTCCCTACCTTCTTAGTCCCTACAATGCAATGAGTGGCTATGTAGTCCTTTATATTCATACTACTCCTAGCTCCCTAGGATTTGAGGTTCACCACCTCACCCCGATGTGATAATTTTGTTAGAAAGTATATGTCCTTGACTTCAATCCTCAATGGTTTCACATTGAGGTTGAAATCCTTTGTGTCAAGATCCCAGTAGTTCACCAACATCTAGAGCAATCTCACTTTAGCCCTCATTCCTTTGAAGGCCCAAAATTTATATAGCCCACATATTATTAATTCCATTTGGGCCTCTAGATATCTTTCTATTGTAGCATCAACCTCTTCATGTTCTCTTTCTCTCCACTCTAGCACCATCCTACAAGTTTAAAATCAAATTTTGAGTCAATATCATTTAAAAAATTCAACTCACAGACTTGTACGTGAGCTACCATTTACAAAGTCACGTATAGGTATTAATATACACTGTCGTTTTTTTTAACAATCACATATAGGGCTACATATATGTGACCCGATGATCTACAACCCGCGTGTACCCTATTTTCTAATTTACCCCTTGACATATTCAGTAATTGAAGCCTAAATGAAAATTTTAAACCACTAGAAATGAAGAGGAGGGAAAGAATACTTACTTGGTCCAGACGGTTGTCAATTCCATCACTTGTAGCTCCCACAATAAACACTTGAATATCAAGGGTGATTTGGTCCAAAATGCACTATTTGGGTAAACAATCCAAATGGTATAGTAAAATTGTTTATTATCACTATTCATAGAAACAATTTACCCACTTTACATAGTTTTCGGTAATATTTTGACTTCGTGGACTAATGATGCAGTGGAAGGAGTTGGTTTTGGTGGTTTTATCAGGGATTCTTGTGGTTCCCAGTATCATTTCACTCGTTCGTAACTTTGTCAGGTATTTTTCTTTACCAAGCATATAGGATAGGTCACCACACCATTTTGCACACTTACATTATCTTTTGAATCTAATTCATATGCCTTAAGTACAAACCTATTTGTTAGTGACACATAACCTCCTTACTGCTACTAGAAGTGTCGTTAATGAATGGTAGAGGCTTACCAAATATGGGTGCTCTAGTTAGAACCTCTGTGCCATTCGATGCCCATGCTGAGATTTTTCCGTAGGATCAGGAGTCCCTTATAGCTAATATGACTTTGAATTTGAACCTCATTTATTACTTATAAGCATGCTGACCTATACCTATGGGACTCCCAATGAGTATGGTTTAAGCTCTTTTTTGACTCTCTCAAAAAGCGAAAAGATTGTCGAGTGAGCTTGTTTTTTTCACACTCGTAAAATTGGATTTGAAAAGATGTCTATTTGGTGTATGTTTAACCCTTTTCAGACCAAGTAGAATAATTTTGAAAAAGGAACACTCTAGTCACTAGTGGCTAGAAGAGTTCCCCTAGGTGATTTTTTATACTTTTTCAGGCCTAGGGGACTAGATTTATGAAAAAGGACATTCTTTGGAGTTAAGTTGTGAATTCATCTCATTATCTTGCTTGCAATATTAAGCCTATTGTTGGTTCCCTCTTTTGAATTATAAGCCTATTATCTCAGTAGTTTTCATCATCAGCCAAGTAGAGCCTTGTTTATATCCTTTGCAACTTGACACCCTATACCCTACAAGGAAACATTCCCTCGAGTGTCCATATCCTTCATGCACCCACTTGCATTGAGAATAGGTATGTTCAACTGTTGGAACCAATTGATTACTTGTAACAATTGTTTCCTCCTTTGTATCATAACATTCATTTCTCTATGAAAAAACAAAAAAAGATGGGCGGGAAAGGAATATTGTATCATATTGGTAGCATTTGAGTCGTCTTTGAACAAAGAATTTTTTTTTGAGTCCACTTGTCATACAAAGTTGGGTTTAGCACAACTTTAGGAAGCTGAGCTAATTACTTAGAGTTTAATCCTCTTACTAGTTACTCTTCCAATCCCTATGGAGAATTTGATTGATGCCTTCTGCATCACAGAGTTTAATCATTGAGTCTATGCTGCCAGAGTCCTCCATATGTCTCATGCTCTTGTTCAAAGGATGTATATCATCATGTGTCATCCATTTCTCATAACTCTTGACTTTTCATGTCAGCCATACCCTCAATACATCTCAATGTTACATAAAGTTGTAGTCTTACCGTGCACCCTAGTCCTACTTTCATTATAGGTAGGTAACCTTGAACCCAACAGTTGACATCTCCTCATTGGTTGCTGATTAGGGGGTTTCCTTTGTGTTCGACGACAAGGAATCTATTCACACATTGGGATTCATTTAGTGTCTCAGATTCCATTAGCCTCATTGGTGGTTTCCTCTCCTTTAAACCATTTTCAATTACCTGTGAGATACGATGCCGACACCAAATTACTGGCCAACTTTGAGCAAATGAAGGTTGACCATATCTTAGATCACATCCGAGAATGGCGATGTAGGAAGAGTTTGATAAATGTATCAGTGCCACCAGCTTTCTTGTTAAAGTGGTTCATTAAGTCTTTGGTACCTCAGTTATCCAAGGACATCACAACGTCGTGAGTGTTTTTTGAGGAAGAGGTTATACCAAGAGCTCAACAATTTGAGCTAATATACTCTCAGTTTGGTTTACTTTATGAATTTTTTCCAGATGGACCATGGTCTATTCTTGACAGGACCAGACAAAAGTTTGGACCACACTCTAATGGTAATGTTGGTTCAGCACAAACCAAGCCCGTTGATCAGCTGTCAAATCAATTGCAATAATTTTCGATACAACAGATAGTGGTAAGCCAGACCCCTGGTTCGACTACTCCCCCTACTCAAATGTTGGATGTACATAGTGTGCAATCGAAAAAACCGAAGGCCACCCAACATCCTGACGGAAAGAAGAAACAACAAAATAAGGGTAAGGGGCATAAGAAACCCACCAATAATGATGGCGGGGGAAACACAAAGAAGAAGAAGTCAAAGTATCCATGTAACCTTTGCATGAAAGACCATCCGAATCACCTGTGTCCTTGGGTTGGGGAGGCCCAAAAGTTTTTGGCGCAGCAGCAGCCTATTGTATTAATGAACCCATTTCCACATGGGAAAAATTTAAATCAAGCCTCTTCAAACGCATATGGGGGTAGTTAAGGACCCCCTTCATCATCTAGTAATCCATCGACCTTGAATGTTTATATGTTGAAAGGTGATGCTCAAATAGAAACTAGGGCACACAATTACAGAATGCCAAGCACTTCTGAGAAGGGTAAAGAAGATGAAAACCCACTTGTTCCTTTTCAAATTGAGAAGACGTTGGGTGAAACAATGACATGGATCCCAAAATGTGTGTTCAAGAAAGATTCCCCCAATCCAAACATGAGGGCCACCCAGAACTACTCTGTGGTGGAAGATTTGTCACAAATCTCTTGCACAATGTTTTCTCTGGAGGTCCCCCAGAGCTACACTTCCCATAGAAAGGCTTTCTTATCTTCCTTAGGATCTGCTGAGACTTATAATCTGAGAACGATCATGCTTGATATGACTGACTTAAAACCTCATCTCTCCTACCACGTGGTGTTTCATATAGTAGTGGCTTATACCACAAAAACTTTTACCTGGAACATTTTTTGCATAGTGGTTGATGAGGGTGCCTCGACATGTGTGATGTCGTTGGTGTATTGGAAGGCCATTGGCCAACTTGTTTTGTCTCTGTCACCTACTCTTCTTACCACTTTCGATGGACGTTCCTTCCAACCACATGGAATTATCCCTTTTTTCCCTGTGTAGTTAGGAGGGAATACCATGTGCATCAAGGTTGAAGTGGTTGATATGCCTCTCCACTACAATCTCTTGTTAGGAAGGAGTTGGACCTATTCTATACATGCAGTGGTCACGATAGTTTTCTGGGTCTTAATGTTTCCACACTAGGGTCGGATCGTGTCCATTGATCAATTATCCTTCTTCTATCCTGACCCTTCATCGGGGGCATCCATGGTCCTGATGATTAATAACCCTCAGCTCGGTGTCGTAAATGTAGGGGTTGGTTTGTGCCCACCTTTGATGGGTACTTTCAATTACCCGCCTCCAACCGACGATGTCAAGTATATATCAGTTGTCCTTGACCAGCCTAGGGCTGAAGTTTTTCAAGTGTCGTCCTTTTCTACGAATTACATTAATGATATGTGGACTCTTCTTTCCCCATCATCCACGATGGAAGGGACAGGGCATCATGGCATGGCCATGCCCTTGTCCGTGGAAAAAGTTGCGTACTCTATAGACCAACAAGATTCTGCCGACCCCAATCTGACTCCAGTACAAGAGTTAGATCTGGTTCTCGACCCTATTTGGGCTCAAGGTTCCCTTGCCGATACTGATTGCTTAGACTTAGTCTTGCCCTAGGATGTGATGATTATTGAGGCAATGACTGGTCTGGATAGACCCTGGGACGATCTCCATCATAGATCATAGTTTATCCCGGAGTTAAGAAGAATTGAGGCAGGTGAATTCATGTTGACTATGACTAGAGATAGGTCTTGTCCTGTTAGTTATTTGTCTACGCACACAGTTTATGCCAAGGGTAACATGGAAAGTATCGATAGAATGATTCCAATGGATACCTCTAGTTGTGGTGAGACAAAAACTCTCTTTTTGTATAACCAGATAATAGTAAGGTTCGATGTCCTGAGGGAGATTGTCACTGACCATGGAAGTCACCTTCAGAATAAAATGATGTCCGAGTTGTTAGCACAATATTGGTTAAGGTGCCAAGTGTCAAGAAAAATCATTGACAACACTCTCACAAGTTTCCAAGAATCAAAAGCACCCATGTAGTTATTCTATGGAATTGCACATAGACACATAGACGGGCGCTACCTAAATTCCGGCAGAAAATGAATTGTGCAGAGTTATTTTATCATACCCAACATCTTGAGCACAATGGACTAGTGCTCAGCTTGGTGGTTGTTCACCGCTGCATGTATCCTATGGGCCTTGCCAAAATATCCAACAATAGTGGGGCTTGATGATCCAACTACTCTGGTCTTCTCAATTAGGCAGTCTCATTGGTAATGTGGCTCTCCACATTTCCAACATCCAGTATTCGGTCTAGTGCTCTTGGTCCCCAAAGTAGAAGTTGTTGGCCTAACAGTATGTGACCTTGGTCTGTTCTACTGAATAGAAATAAAATGTTGTTATTGTTGCAAATGATGTTGTTGCTGCTATTGTGGTCCTATATAAGGAGTCCTCTACTGAGGATTATGTTGTAGTGTGTCGAGAAAATAGGTCCTCTGGGAGTATGTCACTTCCAAAAAGTTTGTTTCGCTGGTGTATGATGTTGTTGCACTCCTAATGTTGTCTATCAAGTCAGTCTAGAAGGAGTCCTTCTTTGACCCCCACTTTTGAGTTCTTCCTTGTCTATAAGGGCCTTTTAAACTGCATCGTGCAACGTCTGAGGCATTAGGATCCTCACCTTCACACAAATGTTTAAGTTAAGGCCGAACAAAAACCTGTTTACCTTTAAATTATCCATGCTCAAATGTGGAGCATACCCAAGTAGCCCCATGAACCTATCATCATGCTTCGATATCGTCAAACTACCTTGTCGTAAGACATTGAACTCATTAAGTTGGTGATCAATGAATTCCTCGGATAAGTACCTCTCCCAGAATTGTTCCTCGAAAAACACCCATGACACATCTTCGACGACCATGTTTAGTTGAGGTAGGAGTGTCTTCCAGCAAAGTAGAGCACTCCCTTTAAGTTGGAGGACCTCCATGCAGACTTTCATGTTGGAGGTGTAATCACAAAGTGCGAAGCACATCACCATGTTCTCTAACCAGGCCTTGGTGGCTAAGTCATTCGGGGCACTCTAGAAATTGGGAAATTTCACCTTCTCAAGTTCTTTGTGTATGCTACTACTACCATTTGGTGCACGTTGTGAACCCTCATTGAGAACATACACTCTTACCTCATGTCAATCCAAGTGGTTGATAAATGCCTCTAACATCCTCTGGAAGGATCTCATCATACCTACCACATCTCTCACAACAAACTGCTCCTTCTTAGTTGTCTGCTCATCTCCTTGAGGGTTATATCCCTCTTATGTGGATACTATTGGAGGATTCACTCCTCTTCTTCCAGAACCACATTGTCTACTTCCCCTGTGTCCTCTAACCATGATTACTTGCATGGAAAATTTTCAAAATTAATTAGTGATACATTCTTAATCATTTATAGTGGAAGGTTGAATGGTCCAATGTCACAGGGTTGAACCCACTATGATACCATATGTAACTTCCCCTCCATTACGACATCAATGTAATTGAGAACAGTAGTGGTAAATATTTTTTTTTTTTAAACATCAACAATAAGAACAAGTAACATGCGAAAACCATGCATTAGTATTTACACATCTATTCTCATCTACATAATTTCACTGCAAGAATCAACTACAACATTATGATATTAAAAGATCAATTATATCACATTACATTAACAATGGTGTCTCCCCCCCCAACCTATCCTTCAAGGTTAGGACCTCTAAGACACATAATCAATGCTCAAGTCTAGGATTCATCCGATTGATTTTGACCATTTAAGGTCTCAGGATTGGCTACTGTTCTAAAGAATAAGAAGATATCTATTCCCATAACCGAATCAATTCTAGACCCAGGACTAAAGTAACAGTAAAGTACTTGATCATAACTCAAATTAATTATTCAAAAATTCATTATACTAGACAAAAGTTTACTTCCCTTAAGTTTACTAACAACAATAATTACTCATTAAAAAGATAATATGCCCCTTATTTAGAAATGCATTCATCTATTATTTAATAATATGCCTCCTCTTATTAAACTCCATCGTCAATCATTATTTACCTTTAACCATTTTCTTCCCTAAAAGTATCTTTACTTATTCAACATCTAAACAAAATGGACCCTTTCGATAGGAATACAAATCAATTGTTGCTCACTATCTAGACAAAATTACTTGCTCCATAAGAATACCATATAAGATTTATGATCAAAATTTATCCATTTTCCTTCCCTAAAATATAAGTAGCAAATCAATTTTTTCACTATCAAAGCAAGGGTACCATAAGTAATACATGAATCACCCATAATATCTCCAATAATCAAATCCATAATACAACGAAATTGAAATATAAACTCTACTAGTTATCTTAATCATTGACTCAAACTTCATTCATAAAGGAATTCTATCATAAGGTGTCTTTTGAAACCAAGTAAATATTTTACCAACTATAGTGCTGTTATAACCCTAAATTTCACCATACATGCATACCTGGTATCAGGCCATCTCGCCTGCCATTTTTTCCAAGCTATTACTGAAATCTCTTCCTAAAAATATATTTTTTTGAAGATGTATGCACCCTGCACCATTACTACCCACGTATGTATGCTCCCTGTACCACGACAGCTCATGTACATATGATAGTTGCACCATTACAGCCCATGTATACCCACAAAAGTTGCAAAAAATGAAAAGCTGCAAGGGGATACGAGATTTTGGGTAGTTTCCTAACCAATTGACCACCCATAGCCCATCACCCAACTGAATAACTATGTTTTTGGCATATCAAAGAAGGTGTTGGGGTCCCATTCCTAGAGGAAGCATGAAAGCAGTGAAACTCTGCCCATTTCATAATCCCCCCTTGCCCTAACAATTTGTAACCACATTGTGAGTTTTGAGCAAGAATTCCTTATTCTAGCCTTTTTCCTCCATCTCTAGCCAAATCCATTTCCTAGAGAGAGCCAAAGAAGAGAAAGATATGTGGACGCAGTTGGAGATTGGTGAAGAGAAGCCCAGGACCGGGTTCATGGAGCAGTCGCCGATCTCATTTTGTAAGTGACTTTTTGAGATTAATATAAAGAAGTACTTTTTTTGTCCCACCATATGATGTGTTTAATCTTTATGTTTGATTTACGTTTTATTATGACATCTAACCCACTAATTCATATATAGAATACATGTTTGTAATTTCTTGTTTGTATTTTGGTGAATGTAGTTCAGCCTGAGGACGAGATTTGCAGTCAAGGAACAACTAAATGCAAAGGGATCGACACCAGACATAGAGTTTAAGGTAAGACTACTGGATCCCTATACTTTGTACTTTATGCATGAACGTGGGGTATTGTCAGGATAGTTGTTAAAAGTAGGAGAATTTAGATGGTTAGCTCTACCTGCACTTTAGAACCCTAGTGTAGTCCGTAGGGGGGATTTCCCACTATAAAAGAATTGGCAACCATACTGGGAACCTCTAGGGTTTTTAGGGGATTTTTTTTTTGGATCTTTAACTGGTTTATTTACTATTTCTTGAGTTTCTGTAAGTTTATGTGTCTTTAAGGGATTCTGGTTTTCCATACCAGTACTCCCTGCCTATTTTGATTGACTGTTTGTTTTCTTTTTAGAGAAGTCATAGAGGTTTACATGGCCTATTGTAGGTTTGCACGTGTACATACGTGCCCTATCTTTGGAAAACCCATGTACATACGCAGGATGCTGAAGTATTAGTTGTGTGCCTATGTCAGAAAATCTTTTTTGAAGAAGAGGCAGTCATCCTCTTCCCTGAATTAAGCCACATTTCTCAGGGGTTTTCTTGATCTAGTCCCGGTCTCTATTTTTACAGTCTTTGACCTAGGTTTGACAACAATTAGCTTTTTCTTTATCAATATTTTTTATGTTTTCTTGATTAGGGTTTCAGACAAGTTTTGTGAGTTCTTTCTGATCAGCTTGTTTAGTATTGTCAGTAACTCTCTGTGAGCTGTAATGGACCAGAATTTAAGCTTTGGTCTTGTCTTGTCTTCACTTTTCCATTTTGCTTGCTTTAGAAGGAAAGAAAAATAATTCATTTTCAAGTTTCTTATTTTTAAGCATTTAAAAAAAAAAAAAAAATTTTTAAAAAAAAAAAATTGATTTCGTTGTTCGGTAAGTAGTTAGATTATTTGTCTTTACTTGTTAGGAAGAAACAAGTTGTCTTAAGTTCTTTACTGAATGATTAGAACACTAAGTAGCTTGTAGTCAAGTGAAAAATGTTTTTGAGTCTTTCTTTTAAAAGATCTTAGAAAAATTAGTTAAGCAAAGTTTGGTTAAAGAGTTTAAATTTGAAAATCTTTATTTGTCAAAAGAAGTAGTTTTTGCTTTCAGTTTCATTTAATTCTCTTCTCTTTAATCTAAAAAAAAACACACCATTGGTTTCATTTCCATTCCCTTGAATTAAAACATCCACTTAAAATTAACGATTAATTAAAAGTTATTAGACTTTTGTTTGTTAGGTTCCACAAACTAGTCTAGGCTAGAGCCTTGATTTAGGTTGGAGAGGACACTCTTCAAGGCTATAAAACAAACATAGGAGTCTATGCTAGGGAGTGTCAAAAATTCCATGAACGTGGAAGTTATCTGGGACCCCCCACTAACGTAGGGGCTAAACACAAGGTCGTGTGCGGAAAGGTAGCGGAGATAACCCCTCTAAAGCCAGACTAAGCATAGTTGAGAACACATATAGAAGGCTTATCTTTGGATTCCATTGATCGCATTTTCCATGGAGATTTGTGGGTCACAAATCCATTTGTGGTCCTCATTCATCTTCCATACCACTTGATTTCGATACCCTTGATACCCTTCTCATTGCGGTCTACCCGACTGTCAATTGTACCCGCCTGGTGACTGTTCGTGCACTAGCGACCTAGTTTCCATTATTTTAGTAACTTACATAGGTGACTGCAAGGGTATAATGCGGTACTTAGGGAAGACATCAGGCCACTCTTTACAGAGTATACCTGGAGGGTTCTTCCGTGTTTGATTTTCACTTGCACTGGTAAGTTGCTCTAGTGTTGGCTGGTGTAACTGTTCTTCCAACTAGTTAGTGGTTTGATTGCTTTATCTCATAGGAACTTTTCTAGTGTGTGTTGGTTTTCAAACATTAGTAAAAGCCCTAGTGTGTCTTTGATCTTCTCAAAAAGTGGAGGATGAAGAGCTCTGCCGGTCGCGAAGGCTTTTGGGCCTATGACCAGTGACTTTGGAGCCATCACCGCCACCATGGAGGCGAAAAATTGACCAACAAGGATCATTTGAGGAGACTGGGCAACAGGAAACTATAATCGAGCCATCCTCGAGAGGAGAAATTTTGAATCTGGAGGAACCAACCATTTATGACCTTGGGGTAGAAACTCTTTCTCCGTATAACCCTCCGATAACTGACCTATCGATGCCTATCGTTGTCTAGGTTGGCCCTCCATGGATAACACATCGCGAGTGTTAGGTAGAATTACAAGAAGCGATGGAAGCGAATGATGCTACTTCATTTTGGAGTCCTCATACTCCCTCAATGGATGTTACCACAAGAGGCGTTCCACCTCCTAAATCACCCTCACAGGTCCAGACCACTATGGTATCGATCACCTCTACCTCAGGCAATGGTCTGATTCCATCTATGGTGGCGATCACCGATCCTTTCACCCAAAGTGCGACAGGCCCTCTATTTTCATACGGTATGCCCAACTTTCACACAAATTCGGTCCTATCCTACTCCACCCTACAAACCATGGGTCTGGGGGATGGAGCTCAAATTCTCCTTTGCAAGGGTCCATGGGTTGCACCTCATCCCCTTATAATGGTTTCCCTTATGGCGGGGGTAATATACCTCCATCGTCTCCCTCGCTCGGTGACACTTCTCAGCAACCCGTCTAGCCGACTGTGAACCACAACTTGTCTGAAGTAGGTAGTCAAGGACATTCTTCCAAAACCACACGGGTGGTTTGTTTTTTGTTCTCTTTGTTCAACATGTTTGGTAACAATGCATTCTCGTCAGCTGTCGTCTCGGCCGAGGGTAACGCTGGTTTTGGAAAACAAAATTTGGTGTAGGGTACTATTCTTGCACATAGGGAAAACACCTCACAAGGACCTTGGAATCTATGGTAGGGATCATCCCCCTCGTCAAGGATGTCGATCGGGGGTATCCCCTTCCATGGTCAATGAAACCCTAGGAAAGGCTCTGTACCTATGCCCATCAGATCGACAGGGGGTGACCCCTTCCAGAATCTTTGGAACACCACGTCAGGAGCGATCCCCTCACAACCCTCAATGTCCTACTATGGGATTCATTTGATGACATCTCAACAAGCGCAGTACATTGGCCACGACCTTGGTTTTTACCAGAACCCTGGTCATCAGCCTAACTTTTCCTGGCAACCAGGTGCTAGCCAAACTTCAGGCTCCTTTCCTCATGTACATACTCAACAGCCTAAGCTACCTTTTCTGGAAAATTTGCATTTTCCATACTTGTCAAGATTATTAAACGACCCAATCTGTCACGATATGCATTGGCCAACCATGCCAACGAAGTTTACCTCGAACGTTCCAAAGTTCGAAGGTAAGCGAAAGGAAGATCCAGGCGATCATGTGACTACCTTTCACCTATGGTGCTCATCCAACTCATTGAGAGACGACTCCATCTAGTTGTGGATGTTTCAGCGCACTCTTATCAGGAGTGCCACAAAATGGTACATCGAGCTTGACCGCTCAAGATACTCTACTTTTGACGAATTGGAAATGGTCTTTTTAAACCATTTTCAATTACCTGTGAGATACGATGTCGACACCAAATTGCTGCCCAACTTTGAGCAAACGAAGGCTGACCATATCTTAGATGAAGTCCAAGAATGGTGGTGTAGGAAGAGTTTGATAAATGTATCAGTCCCACCAGCTTTCTTGTCAGAGTGGCTCATTAATTCTTTGGTACCTCAGTTATCCAAGGACGTGACAACGTCGAGAGTGTTTTTTGAGGAAAAGGTGATACTGAGAGATCAACAACTTGAGTTAATATATTCTCAGTCTGGTTTACTTTATGAATTTTTTCCAGATGCACCATGGTCTATTCTTGATGGGATGAGATAAAAGTCTGGACCACATGTCGATGGTATTGTTGGTTCAGCACAAACCAAGCCCGTTGATCAGCTGTCAAATCAATTGCAACAATTGTTGATACAATAGACAATGGCCAACCAGACCCTTGGTTCAGTTGCTCCCCCTACTCAAACGTTTGATGTACACAGTGTGCAATCGGGGAACCTGAAGGCCACCCAACATCCTGATGGAAAGAAGAAACAACAAAATAAGAGTAAGGGGGATAAGAAACCCACCAATAATGCTGGCGGGGGCAACATAGAGAATAAGAATTCAAAGTATCTGTGTAGCCTTTGCATGAAAGACCATCCGACTCACCTGTGTCCTCAGCTTGCTGAGACCCAAAATTTTTTGGCACAACAATAATCTCTTGTGTTAACGAACCCATTTCCACATGGGCAAAATTTAACTCAAGCCTCTTCAAACGCGAATGGGGGAAGTCAGGGAACCCCTTCATTGTCTAGTAATCCATCGTCCTCAAATGTTTATATGTTGAAAGGTGATGCTCAAATAGAAACTAGGGCACATGATTACGGAATGCCAAACACTTCTGAGAAGGGTAAAGAAGATGAAAACCCACCTGTTCCTTTCCAGATCGAGAAGACATTATGTGAAATAATGAAATGCATCCTGAAAGGTGTGTTCAAGAAAGCTTCCCACAATCCAAACATGAGGGCTGCCCAGAACTACTCTATGGTGGAGGATTTGTCACAAACGCCTTGTGCAATGTCTTCTCTGGAGGTCCTCCAGATCTACACTTCCCAGAGAAAGGATCTGTTATCTTTCTTAGGATTCGCTGAGACCTATAATCCAAGAATGATCATGCTTGATACGACCGACTTAAAACCTCGTCTCCCCTACCACATGGTGTTTCATATAGTAGTGGCTTATACCACCATTATATGTTTACCCGGAACATTTTTTGCACAATGGTTGATGAGGGTGCCTTGACATGCGTGATGTTGTTGGCGTGTTGGAAGGCCATTAGCCAGCCCGTTTTGCCTCCGCCACCTACTCTTCTTACCTCTTTCGACGGACGTTCGTTTCGACCACATGGAATTATCCCTTCTTTCCCTGTGCAGTTAGGAGGGAAGACCGTGTGCATTGAGGTTGAAGTGGTCGATGTGCCTCTCGACTACAATCTCTTATTAGGAAGGAGTTGGACCTATGCTATGCATGCAGTGGTCACGACAGTTTTCTGGGTCTTGTTGTTTCCATGCTAGGGATGGATCGTGTCCATTGATCAGTTATCCTTCTCCCATCCTGACCCTTCATCAGGGGCATCAACGATCCCGATGATTGATAACCCTCAGATCAGTGTTGTAAACGTAGGGGTTGGTTTTTGTGCACCTGCGATGGGTACTTTCAATTTCCCACCTCCAACCGACGATGTCAAGTATATATCGATTGTCCCCGACCAGCCTAGGGACGAAGTTTTTCAAGTGTCATCATTTCGTATGACTTACTTTAATGATCCGTGGAATCTTCCTTCCCCGTCATCCATGATAGAAGGGACAAGGCATCATGGCATGGCCATGCCCTTGTCTGTGGAAAAATTTGTGTACTCTATAGTCTAGCAAGCTTCCGCCGACCCCAATCCAACTCCCGCATAGGAGTTAGATCTGGTTCTTGACCCTATTTGGGCTCAAGGTTCCCTTACTGATATTGATTCCTTAGATTTAGTATTTCCCTCAGATGAGGTGATTATTGAGGCAATGACTAGTCCAGACAAACCCTGGGACGATCTCCATCATAGATCTTACTTTCTCTCAGAGTTAAGAAGAATTGAGGCAGGTGAATTCATGTTGACTATGACTGGAGATAGGTCTTTTCCTGTTAGTTCTCTGTCTACACATGTAGTTTATGCCAAGGGTAACATGGAAAGCATCGATAGAAGGATTCTAATGGATACCTCTAGTCGTGGGGAGACAACAACTCTCTTTTTGTTTAACCAGATAATAGCAAGGTTTGACATCCCGAGGGAGATTGTCACTGACCATGGAAGTCACTTTAAGAATAAAATGATGTTCAAGTTGTTAGCACACGATTGGTTAAGGTGCCAAGTGTTAAGAACAAGCATTGCCAACACTCTCACAAGTTTCCAAGTATCAAAAGAACCCATGTATTTACGCTACCGAATTGCACGTAGACACACAGATGGGTGCTACCTAAATTCTGGCAGAAAACGAATTGTGCAGAGTTATTTTATCATACTTGATGTCTCAAGCACAATGGAATGGTGCTTAGCCTTTTAGTTGTCTAATGTTGTTGCATTCCTGATGTGGTCTATCGAGTCGGTCTAGAAGGAGTCCTTCTCTGACCCCCACTTTTGAGTTCTTCCTCGGCTATAAGGGCCTTCTGAACTGCATCGTGCAACATCTGAGGCATTAGGATCCTCACCTTCACACAAATGTTTAAGTTAAGGCCAAACAAAAACTTTTTTACCCTTAACTTATCTGTGCTTATATGTGGAGCATACCCAAGTAGCTCCATGAACCTATCCTCATACTCTGACATTGTCAAAATACCTTGTCGTAAGGCGCTGAACTCATTAAGTTGGCGCTCAATGAATTCCTTGGACAAGTACCTTTCTCGGAACCGTTCCTCAAAAAAAACCCATGACATGTCTTCGATGACCATGTTTAGTTGAGGTAGGAGTGTCTTCTAGCAAAGTAGAGAAATTCCTTTAAGATGGAGGACCTCCATGCAGACCTTCATGTTGGAGGTGTAATCATAAAGTGCAAAGCACATCACCATGTTCTCTAACCATGCCTTGGTGGCTAAGTCGTTCAGGGCACCCCATAAATTGGGAAATTTCACCTTCTCGAGTTGTTTGTGTATGATACTACTACAAGCTGGTGCACGTTGTGAATCCTCATTGGGAACATAAACTCTTCCCTCATGCCAATCCAAGCGGTTGATCAATGCCTCTAACATTCTATGGAAGGATCTTATCATACCTTCCACATCTCCCACAACAAACTGCTCCTTCTCAGTTGTGTGCTTATCTCCTTGAGGGTTATATCCCTCTGGCGTGGATACTATTGGAGGTGTCACTCCTCTTCCTCTAGAACCACATCATCTACTTCCCCCACGTCCTCTAACCATGATTACTTGCATGGACAAATTTCAAAATTAATTAGTGGTACATTCTTAATCATTTATTTAACATAGTGGAAGGTTTAATGGTCCAATGTTGTAGGGTTGAACCCGCTATGATACCATATGTAACTTCCCCTCCATTACGACATCAATGTAATTGAGAACAATAGTGCTAAATATTTTTTTTTCTAAACATCAATAGTTAGAACAAGTAACATGCGAAAACCATGCATTAGTATTTACACATCTATTCTCATCTACATAATTTCACTACAAGAATCAACTACAACATTATGATATTAAAATATCAATTATATCACATTATGTTAACAAAGGTGTCTCCCCGCCCAACATATCCTTCAAGGTTAGGACCTCCAAGACACATAATCAATGCTCAAGTCTAGGATTCATCAGATTGATTTTGACCATTTAAGGTGTTAGGACTGGCTACTGTTATGAAGAACAAGGATATATCTATTCCCATAACCAAAGCAATTCTAGAATTAGGAATAAAGTAACAGTAAAGTACTTGATCATAACTCAAATTAATTATTCAAAAATTCATTATACTAGACAAAAGTTTACTTCCCTTAAGTTTACTAACAACAATAATTACTCATTAACGGGATAATATGCCCCTTCTTTAGAAATATCGTCATCTATTATTTAATAATATGCCTCATCTTATTAAATTCCATCGTCAATCATTATTTTCCTTTAACCATTTTCTTCCCTAAAAGTAACTTTAATGATTGAACATCTAAACAAAATGGACCCTTTCGATAGGAATGCAAATCAATTGTTGCTCACTATCTAGACAAAATTACTTGCTCCATAAGAATACTACATAATATTTATGATCAAAATTTATCCATTTTCCTTCCCTAAAATATAAGTAGCAAATAAAATTTTTCACTATCAAAACAAGGGTACCACAAGTAATACATGAATCACCCATAATAGCTCCAATAATCAAATCCATCATACAACGAAATTGAAATGTAAACTCTCCCAGATATCTTAATCATTGACTCAAACTTCATTCATAAAATCATTCTATCATAAGGTGTATTTTGAAACCAAGTAAATATTTTACCAAGTATAGTGTTGTTATAACCCTAAATTTCACCATACATGCATACCTGGCATCAGGGCATCTTACTTGCCATTTTTTTCCAAGCTATCACTGAAATCTCTTCCTAAAAAACACTTTTTTGAAGATGTATGTGCCCTGCACCATTACTTCCTGCGTATGTATGCTTTATGCACCACTACAACTCACGTACATATGCTAGCTGCACCATTACAGCCCAGGTATACCCACAAAAGTTGCGAAAAATCAAAAGTTGTAAGGGGATACATGCTTTTGGGTAGTTTCCTAACCAATTGACCACCCATAGCCCATCACCCAACCGAATATCCTAGAGGAAGAATGAAAGCAGTGAAACTCTACCCATTTCATAATCCCGCCTTGCCCCAATAATTTGCAGCCACATTGCGAGTTTTGAGCCAAAATTCCTTATTCTAGCCTTTTTCCTCCATTACTAGCCAAATCCATTTCCTAGAGAGAGCCGAAGAAAGATACATGGAAGTAGTTGGATTTTGGTGAAGAGGAGCCCAGGACCGGGTTTGAGGAGCAGTCGCCGATGTCATTTTGTGAGTGACTTTGTGAGATTAATATAAAGAAGTACTTTTTCTGGCCCTCCATATGATGTGTTCAATCTTTATGTTTGATTTACATTTTATTATGACATCTAACCCACTAATTCATATATAGAATACATGTTCATAGTTTCTTGTTTTCATTTTGGTGAATGTAGGTCAGCCTTGGGAGGATATTTGCAGTCGAGGAACAACCAACTGCAAAGGGATTGACACTGGATGCAGAGTTTAAGGTAAGACTATCGGATCCCTATACTTTGTACTTTATGCATGAATGTGGGGTATTGTCGGGATAGTTGTTAAAAGTAGGATAATTTAGATGGTTAGCTCTACCTGCACTTTAGAACCCTAGTGTACTCTGTAGGGGGTTTTCCCACTATAGCAGAATTGGGGACCATACTAGGGAACCTCTAGGGTTTTTAGGGGATTTTTTTTGGGGGTCTTTAATTGGTTTATCTACTGTTTATTGAGTTTTTGTAAGTTTCTGTGTCTTTAAGGGATTCTGGTCTTCAATACTAGTACTCCCTGCCTGGTTTGCTTGACTGTATTTTTCTTCTTATAGAAGTGATAGAGGTGTACGTGGCCTGCAGTGGGTCTGCACACGTACATACGTGCCCTATATTTGGACAACCCACGTACATACGCAGGCTGCTGAAGTATTAGTTGCATGCCTGTGTCAGGAAAATCTTTTTGAAGAAGAGGCAATCATCCTCGTCCCTGAATGAAGCCATATTTCTCAGGGGTTTTCTTGAGCTATCCCTGGTCTCTATTTTTACGGTCTTTGGCATAGGTTTGACAACAGTTAGATTTTTCTTTATCAATATTTTTTATGTTTTCTTGATTAGGATTTCATACAAGTTTTGTGAGTTCTTTCCGATCAGCTTGTTTAGTATTGTCAGTAACTCTCTACAAGTCGTAGCGGACTAGAATTTAATTTTTGGTCTTGTCTTGTCTTCACTTTTCCCTTTTGCTTTCTTTAGAAGGAAAGAAAAAGAATTCGTTTTCAAGTTTCTTATTTTGAATCATTTAAAAAAAAAAAAAAAAAAATCATTTCGTTGTTCAGTAAGTAGTTAGGTTAGTTGTCTTTACTTGTCAAGAAGAAATGTGTTTTCTTAAGTTCTTTACTGAATGCTTAGAACACTAAGTAGCTCGTATTCGAGTGAAATCTTGTTTTGAGTATTTCCTTTAAAATATCTTAGAAAAATTAGCTAAGCAAAGTTTGGTTAAAGAATTTAAATTTGAAAATCTTTATTTGTCAAAAGAAGTAGTTTTTGCTTTCAGTTTCATTTAATGCTCTTCTCTTTCGTCTCTCAAAAACACACCATTGGTTTTGTTTCCATTCCCCTGACACAAAACAGTCACTTAAAATTAATGCTTAATTAAAATTTATTAGACTTTTGTTTGTTAGGGTCCACAAACTAGTCTAGGCCAGAGCCTTGATTTAGGTTGGAAAGGAAACTCTTCAAGGATATAAAACAAACATAGGAGTCTGTGCTAGGGAGTGTCAAAAATTATAGTAATGTGGAAGTTATCCAGGACCCCCCTCTAACATAGGGGCTAAACACGAGGTCACGTGTAGAAAGGTAGCAGAGATAACCCCTCCAAAGCTGGACCAAGCATAGTGGAGAACACATATAGAAGGCTTATCTTGCAATTCCATTGTTTGCATTTGCCATGGAGATTTATGGGTCCCGAATCCGTTCGAGGTACTAAGTTGGTTTCTATATCACTTTCTTTCGATACCCTTGATAGGTTTCGGGCTTGATACCCTTCTCATTGTGGTCTACCCGACTATTGACTGTACCCGCCTGGTGACTGTTCATGTGCTGGCAACCTAGTTGCCATTATTTTAGTGACTTACACAAGTGACTACAGGGGTATACCACAGTAATTAGGGCATACATCGGGCCATGCTTTGCAGATTATACCTGGAGGGTGCTTCAGTGTTCGATTTTCACTTGCACTGGTAAGTTTCTATAGTGTTGGCTGGTGTAACTGTTCTTCCAACTAGTTAGTGGTTTGATTGCTTTATCTCATAGGAACTTTTCTAGTGTGTGTTGGTTTTCAAACGTTAGTAAAATCCCTAGTGTGTCTTTTATATTCTCACAAAGTGGAGAATGAAGAGCTCCATCAGTCGCGAAGGATTTTGGGCCTGCCATCAGTCACTTTGGAGCCATCACCGCCACCACATAAGTAAAGACTTGACCAAAAAGGGTCATTTGAGGTGACCAGGCAACATGAAACTGTACCCAAGCCATCCCTGAGAGGAGAAATTTTGAATCTAGAGGAACCAACCATTTCTGACCTTGGGGTGGAAAATCTTGGTCTGTATAACCCTCTGATCACTGACCTATTGGTGCCTATCATTGTCCAGGTTGTCCCTCCATGGATAACACATCACGAGCGTCAGGTAGAATTACAGGTAGCGATGGAAGAGAATGTTGCTAATTCATCTGGGATTCCTCATACTCCCTCAATGGTTCCTACCACAGGAGGCGTTTCACCTCCTAACTCACCCTCGCAGGTCCAAACCACTATGGTATCAATCACCTCTACCTTAGGAAATGGTCTAATTCATTTTATGGCGACGATCACCGCTCCTTTCACCCAGATTGCAATAGGCCCTCCGTTTTCATATAGGATGCTTGACTTTCACATGAACTCGGTCCTATCCTACTCCACCCTACAGACCATGGGTCTGGGGGAATGGAGCTCAAGAACTCCTCTGTAAGGGTCCATGGGGTGCACCTCATCCCCTTATAATACTTTCCCTTACGGCGGGGGTCATATACCTCCATCGTCTCCCTCACTCGACGATGCTTCTTAGCAACCCGTCTAGTCGACCATGAACTACAACCTATCTGGAGCAGGTAGTCAAGGACCTTCTTCCAAAACCACGCATGTGGGTTATTTTTCATTATCTTTTTTCAATGCATTTGGTAATAACGCATTCTTGTTAGCTGTCGTCTCGGTCGAGGGTAACCCTGGTTTTGGAAAAGAAAATTTGATGTAGGGTAATATTATTGCACATGGGGAAAACACCTTACAAGAAACTTGGAATCTATGGCAAGGATCATCCCCCTCGTCAGGGATGCCAATCAGAGGCAACCCCTTCCATGGTCAATGGAACCCTGGGAAAGGATCTATACCTATGCCCGTCGGATCAGCAGGGGACAACCCCTTCTAGAATATTTGGAACACCATGTCGGGAATGATCCCTTCACAGCCCTCAACGTCCTACTATGGGAGTCAGTTGATGACATCTCAACAAGCGCAGTATCCGTACGCTGGCCACAACCATGGTTTTTACTAGAACCCTGGTCAACAACCTAACTTTTCCTGGCAACCTGATGCCAGCCAAAATCTAGGCTCCTTTCCTCCTGTACATACTCAATAACCTAAGATACCTTTTCTTGCAACTTTGCATTTTCCAGACTTGTCAAGATGATTAAATGACCCAATCTGTCACGATCTGCATTGGCCAACCATGCCAACAAGGTTGGCCTTTGACATTCTGAAGTTCGAAGGTAAGCCTAAGGAAGATCTGGGCGATCATGTGACTACCTTTCACCTATGGTGCTCATCCAACTCATTGAGAGACGACTCCATCCAGTTGTGTCTATTTCAATGCACTCTTATCTGAAGTGCCAAAAAATGGTACATCGAGCTCGACCGCTCAAGATACTCTACTTTTGGTGAATTGAAGATGGTCTTTTTAAACCATTTTCAATTACCTGTGAGATACGATGCTGACACCGAATTGTTGGCCAACTTTGAGCAAACGAAGGCTGACCATATCTTAGATCACATCCAAGAATGGTGGTGTAGGAAGAGTTTGATAAACATATCATTCCCACCAGATTTCATGTCAGAGTGGTTCATTAAGTCTTTGGTACCTTAGTTATCCAAGGGCGTTGAAACGTCGGGAGTGTTTTTCGAGGAAGAGGTGATATTGAGAGCTCAATAGCTTGAGCTAATATACTCTCATTCTAGTTTAATTTATGAAGTTTTTCTATATGCACCATGGTCTATTCTTGACAAGACCAGACAGAAGTCTGAACCACATGTTGATGGTATTGTTGGTTCAACACAAACCAAGCCCGTTGACCAGCTGTCGAATCAATTTCAACAATTGTCGATATAGTAGACATCAGCCAGCTAGACCCCTGGTTTGGCTTCTCCCCCTACTGAAACGTTGGATGTACATAGTGTGCAATTGATGAACCTGAAGGCCACCCAACAGCTTGACATAAAGAAGAAACAAAAAAATAAGTGTAGGGGGGATAAGAAACCCACCAATAATGCTGGCGGGGGAAACACAGAGAAGAAGAAGTCAAAGTATCTGTGTAACGTTTGCATGAAAGACCATCCGACTCACCTGTGTCCTTAGCTTGGGGAGGTCCAAAGGTTTTTGGCGTAACAACAACCTATTGTGTTAACGAATCCATTTCAACATGGGAAAAATTTAACTCAAGCCTCTTCAAACGTGGATGGGGGCAGTCAGGGACCCCCTTCATCATCTAGTAATCCATCGAACTTGACTATTTATATGTTAAAAGTTGATGCTCAAATAGAAAGTAGGGCACATGATTATAGAATGCCAAGCATTTCTGAGAAGGGTAAAGAAGATGAAAACCCACCTGTTCCTTTCCAGATCGAGAAGACGTTGGGAGAAACAATTACACACATCCTGAAAGGTGTGTTCAATAAAGCTTCCCACAATCCAAATGTGAGGGTCGCCCAGAACTACTCTGTGGTGGAGGATTTGTCACAAACCCCTTACGCAATGTCTACTTTGGAGGTCCTCCAGAGATGCACTTCCCAGAGAAAGGCTTTGTTAGCTTCCTTAGGATCTGCTGAGACCTATAATCCGAGAATGATCATGCTTCATACGACCGACTTAAAACCCCGTCTCCCCTACCACGTGGTGTTTCATATAGTAGTGGATTATACCACAAAAAGTTTTACCTGAAACATTTTCTGCATAGTGGTTGATGAGGGTGCCTTGACATGCGTGATGTCAGTGTCATGTTGGAAGGTCATTAGCTAGCTCATTTTGTCTCTGTCACCTACTCTTCTTACCACTTTTGATGGATGTTTGTTCTGACTACACGGAATTGTCCCTTCTTTCCCCGTGCAGTTAGGAGGGAAGACCATGTGCATCAAGGTTGAAGTGGTCGATGCACCTCTCGACTACAATTTCTTGTTAGGAAGGAGTTGGAACTATTCTTTGCATGTAGTGGTCACGACAGTTTTCCGGGTCTTGTTGTTTCCACACTAGGGCCAGATTGTGTCCATTGATCAGTTATCCTTCTCCCGTCTCGACCCTTCATTGGGGGCATCAATGGTTTCGATGATTGATAACCCTCAGCCCAGTGTCTTAAATGTAGAGGTTGGTTTGTGCCCACCTTTGATGGGTACTTTCAATTACCTGCCTCCAACCAGCCTAGGGCCGAAGTTTTTCAAGTGTCGTCATTTTGTATGACTTACTTTAATGATCCATGGAATCTTCCTTCCCCATCATCCATGATGGAAGGGACAGGGCATCATGGCATGGCCATGCCCTTGTCCATGGCAAAATTTGCATACTCTATAGTCCAACAAGCTTCCGTCGACCCCGATCTAACTCCCTCATAGGAGTTAGATCTGATTCTCGACCCTATTTGGGCTCAAGGTTCCCTTGCTGATACTGATTCCTTAGAATTAGTATTTCCCTCGGATGAGGTGATTATTGAGGAAATGACTGGTCTGGATAGACCCAGGGATGATCTCCATCACAGATCTTACTTTCTCCTAGAGTTAAGAAGAATTGAGGTAGGTGAATTCATGTTGACTATGACTAGAGATAGGTCTTGTCCTGTTAGTTCTCTGTCTACGCACGCAGTTTATGTCGAGGGTAACATGGAAAGTATCGATAGAACGATTCCAATGGATACCTCTAGTCGTGGCGAGACAACAAGTCTCTTTTTGTTTAACTAGATAATACCAAGGTTTGACGTCCCGAGGGAGATTGTCATTGACCATGGCAGTCACTTTCAGAATAAAATGATGTCTGAGTTGTTAGCACAAGATTGGTTAAGGTGGAGAGTGTCAAGAACAAGCACTGACAACAATATCACAAGTTTCCAAGCATCAAAAGCACCCATGTATTTACGCTACCGAATTGCACGCAAACACACAGGCGGGCGCTACCTAAATTCTATCAGAAAACGAATTGTGCAGAGTTATTTTACCAGTTTTGAGTCACTAAATTGAAACTTGGATTATAAACAATTGAGAAGGTAGTTTTGAAAACTGGAGGAGGTGTTTATTCATAAAATTCCAAATAAAAAAAACCTATCTCAGTTTTAAAAAATGTGTTATGTATTGAGAGATATTAGACATAAAAGTGGCGCTACCAACTATTTTACAATGACACTACCTAATTTCCTATAGCGGTCATGGTTTTGATATTTTTTCTTGCTGGGAGGTTGCCACCTGTCAAGGAGGATTCAAATGGATTATCAAGGATCAGTTAGATGTCAAGGAATACTTGCACTACTATTTAGCTCCATCAAAGGCCTCATGCAATGAGGTGGAGACATTTTATTAATGACTTCCAACAAATTCCTGAAAATTAGCAGTTTGTTGGATTTTTGTCTCTTTGATTGTTGCCATTTATCTCCAAGGCTTAGAATGCAATGGAGGAGATGGGATTCGACCTTATTAGTTCATTTTGATTCTATTGTCTATTTAAAGAAGAAGAGAGCTCTTGGAGGAGGGGTTGGAGTGACAGGAAATAGACTGTTACTATTTTGTAAATTCCCAGACTCTGTATATCTGGATGGAGGATTCTTGTGTAGTCAAAGATCAGCGTGTGCTCCTCTCTTTGTCCATTCTCTTTGTATTCTTTCTCTAATGGAATATTTATTGATAAAGTATTTATTGACATCTTTGTTAACATAGTTATGCAGTGGATGATTTACTGCGTATTTTTTGAAGCATCTCTTCTTGGATCAAATCTTTATTTCTTGATTATAAGGATTCTAATTAATGAAATTTCAGCCATATGAATGTGTCAATCAAGCCTGATGTGAAATTGACTATTCATATTGATGTCTTCCTGCATTTTCTTCTATTCATATTTCAAATATGTGCTAGTTGGAGATTATGATAGCCCTTTTTGTTGGAATATAGTCTTTGGAATTTTGTGCATTAGATGAAGCTTTGAACCTTATCAGTTTGATCCCTTTTTTAAGATATAATCACTCATCCAACTCTAAACATTCTTATGGGTACTAGGATTACACTTACAACAGTCTAAGTGTGTTTCTCAGTGCTAACATTTTTGGCATCGTTGTCAGGGAGGCAATTTGAGGATGTTGAATATCTCCCTGGGTAGAATGACAAGTATAGTTTCAACTTTAGATGGTAGACTGAAGTTGGGCACCTAGAGGACTGCATATTTTCTACTTGGCGACTCCATGAAGACAAACCTATTAGAAGACTCCACTGTGGGAAAAAACTTGGATAGAAATGGAAGGCAAAGTCAAGTTCATGTATCAAGTTCTGAATTTCTTTCTCGAACTTGTGCTCTTTGTCCTGCATTCTTTCTTGAATTTTCCTGCACACATTAGAAGAATCATAATTTTCTTTGTATACTCTAAAGATCACCAACCTGCTCTTTCATATTCTTTTTTCAAACAAGTAGATTTACCTCCTTCCCATGTCATTGGTGTTAAGGATATCCATCCACTTCGAACACCTGAAGAAGATGAGGTTCATATAAAAAATTTTAATCAGTCTGAACCTTATGATTCTCTCCCTTCTACAGATTTCAAAGATGATTTATTACCTACTACCATTCCCTCAACTGTTAATAACCAACCTGTTGAAATTCAACATGCACCAAATGATTATTGTCCTTTTGTAAATAATAAAACGGATTCAGTTCAGGCTGCCATATCCTTTGACCTTTACCAACAACCTTCTAGTGTTCAACAACCCACTGACTTCCAGTTTAAGATTAGGGAAAATATATTTGGACCTCTAAAGCTACCATCCTTTCTTCATCCTTACCCTCCCAGATTTTTAGACTACCTACCAAATTTTTCTGGAAAAGATAACACTGCAGGAGAAGAGCATATATCATCCTTTCAAGACTTCATCGACAATCTAGAAATCTTGCAGGAATATATTGTCATGAGGATTTTCTCTAAATCTTTGATTGGAGATGTTGCCTTGTGGTTCAAGAATATGGAAGTTACTTCCATTGGTTCATGGTATGAACTATATGAAACCTTTTTAAGATACTAGGGAAAGAGAAAATCATTTGATCATTACTTGCATGAGTTCACTACGAGAAGAGAGGATAATGAAGCTCCGTTCATCTTTAACATAAGGTTCTACAACATTTATCCTGACATGCACTTGCAGATCTGACCTACAGAGACTGCTTCCATGGTGTTCTATGTTATGGCTCAGTACCCAAAACTTTCCCTTCTCCTGAGAGAAAGAAAGTCTTCATCCTTAAAAATATTATTTGAAGATGCTCAAGAAGTTGAGGAGAACATCTGTGCTTCCAGGGGGATCCAAGAGCAGGTTTTCTCTGAAAATCTGCATGCATATGAGCAAGAGGACTGTTAGTATATTTTAGATTTGCAGCAAGAGGACAATGAGTATGAATCAAATCTGGATCAGCAGCAAGGATGTAAGTATGACTCACATTTGGAATCAAATTCTTCAATATTTGCAGATTTTTCTATGGACAAGGATGCATGTCTCGTTTATGATCAATTTTCAAAGAATGTTGAACATATTATAACTGATGATTGCATAGATAGTTATATGTTCTTGGATGATCATAATTATCAGTGTGATTTAAACCCGATTATACCACTATCTTGGGATCATCATGCTTAAAACAAAGATACTGCAATTGTTGATGATCAAAATATGATCTCAAGGGAACTAAAAGGTTGTTTGTTTTCAAGCAAACAGGAATGTATGTATGAGCAGTTGTATTTTCTTAATCAGAAATTTTCCAACCATGGTCTCGAGGATCCAATTGCAACTTATATGGAGTCATATGTTTCATATTTTCTGGAGATTCCAGTTTTCATTACTTCACAGGTATTCATGGGTAAACATGTTTCTCTGAAATAATTCATATCTTTGTTTTCAGATCTCTGTTATTCTCTATTGATCAGTGGTATGGATGGGATTCCTTTAGTCATGAAGTTTCTTCAATGGTTACTGTGGAAATTTTCCTTTACCTGAGAAAGTTGTCGATCTGGTTAGGATAGGGTAGGATAGGTAATAAACTCACTTCCTGAGCGTTTGATTTCCTTTAGTTTCTAGCGAGTCTTTCATTTTCTTGAATAAGTGACAGTTTTTGAAAGTATTTATAGGTTGGTTGCACAGATGACTCCATACCCCAATAGATAAGGAAACTAAAAATGCAAGAGTTCTTAGAGCCTCACAGGGAGGACTCTATCCCCCATGGAGCCTATGTTAGCACAAGATTGGTTAAGGTGCAAAGTGTCAAGAACAAGCATTGACAACACTCTCACAAGGTTCCAAGAATCAAAATCACCCATGGATTTACGCTACTGAATTGCACACAAACACACATTCGGGTGCTACCTAAATTCTCTAACTAAATTCTCGAAGAAAACGAATTGTGCAGAGTTATTTTACCAGGTTTGAGTCACTAACGTGAAACTTGGATTATGAACAATTGAGAAGATATTTTTGAAAATGGGAGAAGGTTTTTATTCATAACATTCCCAATAAGAAAAACCTCTCTCAGTTGTTCAAAATGTGCTATGGTTTGAGAGATATTAGACATATAAGTGGTGCTACCAGCTATTTTACAACGGAGCTACCTAATTTCCTGTAATGGTCATGATTTTGATATTCATCTTGTTGGGAAGTTTCCATCTGTCAAGGAGGATTTGAATGGATTCTCAAGGATTAATTAGATGTCAAGGGACACCTTCACATAAGATTTATCTCCATCAAAGGCTTCATGCAATGAAGTGGAGACATTTTATTAATGACTTCCAACAAATTCCTGAAAATTAGCAGTTTGTTGGATTTTTGTCTCTTTGATTGTTTCCACCTATCTCCAAGGTTTAGAATCCAATGGAGGAGGTGGGATTCGACCTCCTTAGTTCATTTGGATTCTATTGTCTATTTAAATAAGGAGAGATCTCTTGGAGGAGGGGTTGGAGTGATAGGAAAAAGACTGTTACTATTTTGTAAATTCCTAGACTCTGTATATCTAGATGGAGGATTCTTGTGGAGTCAAAGATCAACTTGTGCTCTTCTCTTTGTATTCTTTCTCTAATGGAATATTGATTGATAAAGGATTTATCAACATATTTGTTAACAGAGTTATGTAGTGGATGAATTACTGTGTATTTTGTGAAGCATCTCTTCTTGGAGAAAATCTTTATTTCTTGATTAGAAGGATTCTAATTAATGAAATTTCAGCCATATGAATGTGTCAATCAAGCCTAATGTGAAATTGATTGTTCATTTTATTCTATTCATATTTAAAATATGTGTTGGTTGGAGATTATGATAGTCCTTTTTGTGGGGATATAGTCTTTGGAATTTTGTGCATTAGATCAGGTTTTGAACCTTATCAATTTGATCCCTTTTTTTAAATATAATCACTCATCGAACTCTAAACATTCTGATGGGTACTGGGCTTAAACTTACATCAGTCTAAGTGTGATTCTCAGTGCTAACATGAGTTAACGTCAAAGATTGAGTTGAGGCAAGAGCATTCATCACCCTACTACCCACAAGCGAATGGTCAGGTGGAAGCTGTGAATAAATCTCTCAAGACTATTCTGTAGAAAATGATCAATTCTGCCAATTAAAATTGGTATTTGATGTTGTACTCGGCATTATGGGCCTACCAAACATCTGTTAAGAATGAAACTAGTTTCTCACCTTTCCAACTCATTTATGGGCTAGAAGTATTCTTTCCTATAGAGTGCCAGATCCCGTATCTAAAGTTGGAAGTACAGTTATTGCCAGACACTTCACCGCTTGAAGAGCGTTTATTATATCTCGAGCAGCTTGATGAGCAGCACCGAGATGCATCCTTAGCTAACAAGGCTCACAAACAAAGAGTCAAGTGTCACTATGATCAGTCTGTTCGTCCTCGGATTTTTTCCGAAGGCGATCTTGTCCTAATCTATGACTAATATAAGGATCCCCTGAGGGTAGGCAAGTTCAAACCCATGTGGTTCAGAACTTTCATCGTGAAGGAGGTACTAAATAAGGGTGCTTATCATTTTGTATAATTTGAGGGAAATTATTTGGCAGAGCCTAGAAATGGGTTGTACCTCAAGAAGTATTACTTGTAGGTGGGTCGCCTTGGGTGACTTCTTGTACATATGTATAGTTCTTATACACTTTAGTTTTTTGTCTTTTGGTTTTATGGACTTGTAGTTTTTGATGTCATCTTTTTCATTGTGGAAGATGTCAAGTGAATCAAAGGTGTTTGTTGGGTTTGCAGGCGATGCTATTCGACACACTCGGAGGCTTGCTTCTACAACTTGGGTGATCTTCATACCTCAGGGCCAGTTGCTATCATCTGGAGGTATATGTTTAGGCGATGCCACAAGTAATGTCACCGAATACAGCATAATATTAGACTTTCTTCGTGATTCTTTGTGGCATGGTATCTCTCACCTCCGGGTCTACTTAGATGCTTAGCTGGTTGTGTCCCATTTAAATGGGGTTTACCATGTTTATGATCCTACTCTACATCGATGATTCCTTAGGGTATGTCTCTTAGAACGAAGCTTTGATTACATTACATATATCCATGTTCCTAGGAGATTGAATTAGATCACATATAGTCTAGCTAATCATGTATTAGATTGGCATATTGCACACACATAAGAAAAAACACACACATACACATGTAAATACATTTGTAAATAAATGTAATCCATAAGACATAAAAAGATGTAAATACGCATATATATATCAAAAGTCTCAGAGTACATAGGTGGGCGCAAGCGCATAAAAAATATGTCCAGTATATGTCACACAGCTTATTCCCTCAAAAATATACAAAACGTGCCCTCGACACATAAGTGGTCCATCCTAAGCTAAGGGTGGGGCTTGTTGGCCCTGCCATAGTGAACCATGACGTTTTCCAAATGCCAGAAGAGTTGGACCCAAGTCCGTGGCACCCCAACTACATGAGGTTGCATCGATGGTAGGAGATCCTTGATCTCTGCCACAGGGACTGTGCAAGTGAGCACGGTGAGGTTCTGCTCCACCTGTCTCAAAACTCTCTCATCCTCTCTGGTTGGAGGTCCCCCTATCGTTGTTTCTAGTCTGACGAATGTGGCTGGTCCTACCTCTGGTCAAGGACGTTGCCTGGTCCTCGAGAAGTCTACTGGGCGCACTGGTCCCACATATGTACATAACAGATACATAGTTGTCAGATACTTTGGTACGCATAAAAAAATGATATATATAAAGAAATAAAAATTAAATAACATTTAAAAAAAAATACCTATCTCTCCTCGTTATGCTTCG
>SNQJ01S0020188.1:0-15382 GCA_010110895.2 Picea sitchensis | reverse complement strand
TGCTGGAAAATAATAAAGGAAGGACCTGGCAATTTCTCTGGTGGACGTAGCCCACACTGGGTGAACCATGTAAATCTGTGTCTCTCTTGTATTGTGTGTCTTCTGTGTTTTGTTTCTGCATTTGTTTTATGTTATTGCTCCGCGGTCCTGTTTTTCTAACAGTGATCCCTTCATAGCCCTCAACGTCCTACTATGGGAGTCAGTTGATGACATCTCAACAAGCGCAGTATCCGTACGCTGGCCACAACCATGGTTTTTACCAGAACCCTAGTCATCAGCCTAACTTTTCCTGGCAACCTGGTGCCAGCCAAACTCCAGGCTCCTTTCCTCCTGTACATACTCAACAACCTAAGATACCTTTTCTGGCAACTTTGCATTTGGTAGACTTGTCAATATTATTAAATGACCCAATATGTCACGATCTGCATTGGCCAGCCATGCCAACGAAGTTTCCCTTGGACATTATGAAGTTTGAAGGTAAGCCTAAGGAAGATCTGGGCGATCATGTGACTACCTTTCACCTATGGTGCTCATCCAACTCGTTGAGAGACGAATCCATCCAGTTGCGTCTTTTTCAATGCACTCTTATCCGGAGTGCCAAAAAATGGTACATCGAGCTCGACCGCTCAAGATACTCTACTTTTGGCGAATTGGAAATGGTCTTTTTAAACCATTTTCAATTACCTGTGAGATACGATGCTAACACCGAATTGTTGGCGAACTTTGAGAAAATGAAGGCTGACCATATCTTAGATGACATCCGAGAATGGCGGTGTAGGAAGAGTTTGATAAACGTATCAGTCCCACCGAATTTCTTGTTGAAGTGGTTCATTAAGTCTTTGGTACCTCAGTTATCCAAGGGCGTCGGAACGTCGGGAGTGTTTTTTGAGGAAGAGGTGATATTGAGAGCTCAATAGCTTGAGCTAATATACTCTCAATCTGGTTTACTTTATGAAGTTTTTCCAGATGCACCATGGTCTATTCTTGACAGGACCAGAGAAAAGTCTAAACCACATGCTGATGGTATTGTTGGTTCAACACAAACCAAGCCCGTTGACCAGCTGTCAAATCAATTTCAACAATTGTCGATATAGCAGAAATCGGCCAGCGAGACCCCTGGTTCGGCTGCTCCCCCTACTGAAACGTCGGATGTACATAGTGTGAAATTGATGAACCCGAAGGCCACCCAACAGCCTGATAGAAAGAAGAAACAATGAAATAAGTGTAGGGGGGATAAGAAACCCACCAATAATGTTGGCGGGGGAAACATAGAGAAGAAGAAGTCAAAGTATCCATGTAACCTTTGCGTGAAAGACCATCCGACTCACCTGTGTCCTCATCTTGGGGAGGTCCAAATTTTTTTGGCATGACAACAACCTATTGTGTTAACGAATCCATTTCCACATGGGAAAAATTTAACTCAAGCCTCTTCAAACGCGGATGGGGGCAGTCAGGGACCCCCTTCATCATCTAGTAATCCATCGACCTTGAATGTTTATATGTTAAAAGTTAATGCTCAAATAGAAACTAGGGCACATGATTATAGAATTCCAAGCACTTCTAAGAAGGGTAAAGAATATGAAAACCCACCTGTTCCTTTCCATATCGAGAAGACATTGGGAGAAACAATGACACACATCCCGAAAGGTGTGTTCAATAAATCTTCCCACAATCCAAACGTGAGGGCCACCCAGAACTACTCTGTGGTGGAGGATTTGTCACAAACCCCTTACGCAATGTCTACTCTGGAGGTCCTCTAGAGATGCACTTCCCAGAGAAAGGATTTGTTAGCTTCCTTAGGATCTGCTGAGACCTATAATCCGAGAATGATCATGCTTGATACGACTGACTTAAAACCCCATCTCCCCTACCACGTGGTGTTTCATATAGTAGTGGCTTATACCATGAAAAATTTTACCCGAAACATTTTCTGCACAGTGGTTGATGAGGGTGCCTCGACATGCGTGATGTCGGTGTCATGTTGGAAGGCCATTGGCTAGCCCGTTTTGTCTCCGCCACCTACTCTTCTTACTGCTTTTGACAGATGTTTAATCTGACTACATGGAATTATCCCTTCTTTCCCGATGCAGTTAGGAGGGAAGACTGTGTGCATCGAGGTTGAAGTGGTTGATGCACCTCTCGACTACAATCTCTTGTTAGGAAGGAGTTGGAACTATGCTTTGCATGCAGTGGTCACGACAGTTTTTCAGGTCTTGTTGTTTCCACACTAGGGCCAGATCGTGTCCATTGATCAATTATATTTCTCCCATCCCGACCCTTCATCGGGGGCATCAACGGTCTCGATGATTGATAACCCTCAGCCCAGTGTCGTAAACATAGGGGTTGGTTTGTGCCCACCTTTGATGGGTACTTTCAATTACCCACCTCCAACCAGCCTAGGGCCGAAGTTTTTCAAGTGTCGTCATTTTGTACGACTTACTTTAATGATCCGTGGAATCTTCCTTCCCCATCATCCACGATGGAAGGGACAGGGCATCATGGCATTTCCATGCCCTTGTCCGTGGAAAAAGTTGCGTACTCTATAGTCCAACAAGCTTCCGTCGACCCCGATCTGACTCCCGCACAGGAGTTAGATCTGGTTCTCGACCCTATTTGGGCTCAAGGTTCCCTTGACGATACTGATTCCTTAGAATTAGTCTTTCCCTTGGATGAGGTGATTATTGAGGCAATGATTGGTCTAGACAGACCCTGGGACGATCTCCATCACAGATCTTACTTTCTCCCAGAGTTAAGAAGAATTGAGGCAGGTGAATTCATGTTGACTATGACTAGAGATAGGTCTTGTCCTGTTAGTTCTCTGTCTATGCACGTAGTTTATGCCGAGGGTAACATGGAAAGTATTGATAGAATGATTCCAATAGATACCTCTATTCATGATGAGACAACAACTCTCTTTTTGTTTAACTAGATAATACCAAGGTTCGACGTCCCGAGGGAGATTGTCACTGACCATGGCAGTCACTTTCAGAATAAAATGATGTCCGAGTTGTTAGCACAAGATTGGTTAAGGTGGAAAGTGTCAAGAACAAGCATTGACAACAATCTCACAAGTTTCCAAGCATCAAAAGAACCCATGTATTTACGCTACTGAATTTCACGTACACACACAGGCGGGCGCTACCTAAATTCGCTACCTAAATTCTATCAGAAAACGAATTGTGCAGAGTTATTTTACCAGTTTTAAGTCACTAAATTGAAACTTGGATTATAAACAATTGAGAAGGAAGTTTTGAAAACTGGAGGAGGTGTTTATTCATAACATTCCAAATAAAAAAAACCTCTCTCAGTTTTTCAAAATGTGTTATGGTTTGAGAGATATTAGACATATAAGTGGCACTACCAATTGTTTTACAACAATGCTACCTAATTTCCTGTAGCAGTCACGGTTTTGATATTTTGTCTTGTTGGGAGGTTTCCACCTATCAAGGAGGATTCAAATGGATTCTCAAGGATCAGTTAGATGTCAAGGAATACCTGCACCTACTATTTAGTTCCATCAAAGGCCTCATGCAATGAGGTGGAGACATTTTATTAATGACTTCCAACAAATTCCTGAAAATTAGCAGTTTGTTGGATTTTTGTCTCTTTGATTGTTGCCATCTATCTCCAAGGCTTAGAATCCAATGGAGGAGATGGGATTCGACCTTCTTAGTTCATTTTGATGCTATTGTCTATTTAAAGAAGGAGAGAGCTCTTGGAGGAGGGGTTGAAGTGATAGGAAATAGACTGTTACTATTTTGTAAATTCCCAGACTCTGTATATCTGGATGGAGGATTCTTGTGTAGTAAAAGATCAGCTTGTGCTCCTCTCTTTGTCCATTCTCTTTGTATTCTTTCTCTAATGGAATATTGATTGATAAAGGATTTATCAACATCTTTGTTAACAAAGTTATGCAATGGATGATTTACTACGTATTTTGTGAAGCATCTCTTCTTGGAGCAAAACTTTATTTCTTGATTAGAAGGATTTTAATTAATGAAATTTCAGCCATATGAATGTGTCAATCAAGCCTGATGTGAAATTGACTGTTCATATTGATCTCTTCCTACATTTTCTTCTATTCATATTTCAAATATGTGCTAGTTGGAGATTATGATAGCCCTTTTTGCTGGAATATAGTCTTTGGAATTTTGTGCATTAGATCAAGCTTTGAACCTTATCAGTTTCATCCCTTTTTTAAAATATAATCACTCATCCAACTCTAAACATTCTGATGGGTACTAGGCTTACACTTACAACAGTCTAAGTGTGTTTCTCAATGCTAACATTTTTGGCATCGTTGTCAGGGAGGCGATTTGAGAATGTTGAATATCTCCCTGGGTAGAATGACAAGTATAGTTTCAACTTTAGATGGAAGACTGAAGTTGGGCACCTAGAAGACTACATATTTTCTACTTGGCGACTCCATGAAGATGAACCTATTAGAAGACTCCACTGTGGGAATAATCTTGGATAGAAATGGAAGGCAAAGTCAAGTTCATGTATCAAGTTCTAAATTTATTTCTCGAACTTGTGCTCTTTGTCCTGCATTCTTTCTTGAATTTTCCTGCACACATTAGCAGAATCGTAATCTGCTTTGTATACTCTAAAGAACACCAACCTGCTCTTGCATATTCCTTTTTCAAACAAGTAGATTTACCTCCTTTCCATGTCATTTGTGTTAAGGATATCCATCCACTTCGAACACCTGAAGAAGATGAGGTTCATATACAAATTTTTAATCAGTCTGAACCTTATGATTCTCTCCCTTCTACAGATTTCAAAGATGATTTATTGCCTACTACCATTCCCTCAGCTGTTAATAACCAACCTGTTGAAATTCAACATGCACCAAATGATTATTGTCCTTTTGTAAATAATAAAACTGATTTAGTTTAGGCTGCCATATCCTTTGACCTTTACCAACAACCTTCTAGTGTTCAACAACCCACTGACTTCCAGTTTAAGATTAGGGAAAATATATTTGGACCTCTAAAGCTACCATCCTTTCTTCATCCTTACCCTCCCATATTTGTAGATTACCTACCAAATTTTGCTGGAAAAGATAACACTGCAGGAGAAGAGCATATGTCAGCCTTTCAAGACTTCATCGACAATCTAGAAATCTTGCAGGAATATATTGTCATGAGGATTTTCTCTAAATCTTTGATTGGAGATGTTGCCTTGTGGTTCAAGAATATGGAAGTTACTTCCATTGGTTCATGGTATGAACTATATGAAACCTTTTTAAAATACCAGGGAAAGAGAAAATCATTTGATCATTACTTGCATGAGTTCACTACTACGAGAAGAGAGGATAATGAATCTCTGTTCGTCTTTAACAGAAGGTTCTACAACATTTATCCTGACATGCCCTTGGATATATAACCTACAAAGACTGCTTCCATGGTGTTCTATGTTATGGCTCAGTACCCAAAACTTTGCCTTCTCCTGAGAGAAAGAAAGTCTTCATCCTTAAAAATATTATTTGAAGATGCTCAAGAAGTTGAGGAGAACATCCGTGCTTCCAAGGGGATCCAAGAGCAGGTTTTCTTTGAAAATATGCATGCATATGAGCAAGAGGAATGTTTGTATATTTTAGATTTGTAGCAAGAGGACAGTGAGTATGAATCAGATCTGGATCAGCAGCAAGGATGTAAGTATGACTCACATTTGGAATCAAATTCTTCAATATTTGCAGATTTTTCTATGGACAAGGATCCATGTCTAGTTTATGATCAATTTTCAAAGAATGTTGAACATATTATAACTGATGATTGCTTAGATAGCTATATGTTCTTGGATGATCATAATTATCAGTGTGATTTAAACCTGATTATACCACTATCTTGTGATCATCATGCTTAAAACAAAGATACTGCAATTGTTGATGATCAAAATATGATCTCAAGGGAACCAGAAGGTTGTTTGTTTTCAAGCAAAGAGGAATGTATGTATGAGCAGTTGTATTTTCTTAATAAGAAATTTTCCAACCATGGTCTCAAGGATCCAATTGCAACTTATATGGAGTCATATGTTTCAAATTTTCTGAAGATTCCAGTTTTCATTACTTCACAGGTATTCATGGGTAAACATGTTTCTATCAAAGAATTCATATCTTTGTTTTCAGACCTCTGTTATTCTCTATTGATCAGTGATATGGATGGGATTCCTTCAGTCATGAAGTTTATTGAATGGTTACTGTGGAAATTTTCATTTACTTGAGAAAGTTGTCGATCTGGTTAGGATAGGGTAGCATAGGTAATAAACTCACTTCCTGAGCATTTGATTTCCTTTAGTTTCTAGAAAGTCTTTCATTTTCTTGAATAAGTGACAGTTTTTGAAAGTATTTATAGGTTGGTTGCACAGATGACTCCATACCCCAATAGATAAGGAAACTAAAACTACAAGAGTTCTTAGAGCTTCACAGGGAGGACTCTATCCCCCATGGAGCCTATGTTAGCACAAGATTGGTTAAGGTGAAAAGTGTCAAGAACAAGCATTGACAACACTCTCACAAGGTTCCAAGCATCAAAAGAACCCACGGATTTACGCTACCGAATTGCATGCAAACACATAGGTGGGCGCTACCTAAATTCTGGAAGAAAACGAATTGTGCAGAGTTATTTTACCAGGTTTGAGTCACTAACTTGAAACTTGGATTATGAACAATTGAGAAGGTATTTTTGAAAACGGGAGGAGGTTTTTATTCATAACATTCCCAATAAGAAAAAACTCTCTAAGTTGTTCAAAATGTGTTATGGTTTGAGAGATATTAGACATATAAGTGGTGCTACCAACTATTTTACAGCGAAGCTACCTAATTTCCTGTAGCGGTCACGATTTCGATATTCGTCTTGTTGGGAGCTTTCCATCTGTCAAGGAAGATTTCAATGGATTCTCAAGGATTAATTAGATGTCAAGGGACACCTGCACATAATATTTATCTCCATCAAAGGCGTCATGCAATGAGGTGGATACATTTTATTAATGACTTCCAACAAATTCCTGAAAATTAGCAGTTTGTTGGATTTTTGTCTCTTTGATTGTTGCCACCTATCTCCAAGGCTTAGAATCCAATGGAGGAGATGGGATTTGACCTCCTTAGTTCATTTGGATGCTATTGTCTATTTAAATAAGGAGAGAGCTCTTGGAGGAGGGGTTGGAGTGATAGGAAAAAGATTGTTACTATTTTGTAAATTCCCAGACTCTGTATATCTGGATGGAGGATTCTTGTGGAGTCAAAGATCAACTTGTGCTCTTCTCTTTGTATTCTTTCTCTAATGGAATATTGATTGATAAAGGATTTATCAACATATTTGTTAACAGAGTTATGTAGTGGATGATTTACTATGTATTTTGTGAAGCATCTCTTCTTGGAGCAAATCTTTATGTCTTGATTAGAAGGATTCTAATTAATGAAATTTCAGCCATCTGAATGTGTCAATCAAGCCTGATGTGAAATTGACTGTTCATTTTATTCTATTCATATTTCAAATATGTGCTGGTTGGAGATTATGATAGCCCTTTTTGCAGGAATATAGTCTTTGGAATTTTGTGCATTAGATCAGGCTTTGAACCTTATCAATTTGATCCCGTTTTTTAAATATAAACACTCATCCAACTCTAAACATTATGATAGGTACTGAGCTTAAACTTACATCAGTCTAGGTGTGATTCTTAGTGCTAACACAAGTTAACGTCAAATATTGAGTTGAGGCAAGAGCATCCATCACCCTACTACCCACAAGCGAATGGTCAGGTGGAAGCTGTGAATAAATCTCTCAAGACTATTATGTAGCAAACGATCAATTCTTCCAATTAAAATTGGTATTTGATGTTGTACTCGGCATTATTGGCCTACCGAACATATGTTAAGAATGCAACTAGTTTCTCACCTTTTCAACTCGTTTATGGGCTAGAAGTAGTCTTTGTTATGGAGTGCCAGATCCCGTATCTAAAGTTGGAAATACAGTTATTGCCAGACACTTCACCACTTGACGAGCGTTTAAGATATCTCGAGAAGCTTGATGAGTAGCATTGAGATGCATCCTTAGCTAACAAGGCTCACAAACAAAGAGTCAAGTGTCACTATGATCAGTTTGTTCGTCCTTGGATTTTTTCCGAAGGCGATCTTGTCCTGATCTATGACTAATATAAGGATCCCCTGGGGGTAGGCAAGTTCAAACCCATGTGGGTCAGACCTTTCATCGTGAAGGATGTACTAAAGAAGGCCTCTTATCGTTTGGTAGAATTTGAGGGAAATGCTTTGGTAGAGCCTAGAAATGGGTTGTACCTCAAGAAGTATTACTCGCAGGTGGGTCGCCTTGGGTGACTTCTTGTACATATGTATAGTTCTTATACAATTTAGTTTTTTGTCTTTTGGTTTTATGGATGTGTAGTTTTTTATGTCATCTTTTTCACTGTGGAATATGTCAAGTGAATCAAAGGTGTTTGTTGGGTTTGCGGGCTACGCTATCTGACACACTCGGAGGCTTGCTTCTACAACTTGGGTGATCCTCATACCTCAGGGCCAGTTGCTATCATCTGGAGGTATATGTTTAGGCGACGCCACAAATAATGTCACCGAATACAACGTAATATTAGAGTTTCTTTGTGATTCTTTATGGCATGGTATCTCTCACATCCAGGTCTACTTAGATGCTTAGCTGGCTGTGTCCTAGTTAAATGGGGTTTACCGTGTTTATGATCCTACTCTACATCGATGGTTCCTTAGGGTACATCTCTTAGAACGAAGCTTTGATTACATTACGTATATCCATGTTCCTAGGAGATTGAATTAGATCACATATACTCTAGCTAATCATGTATTAGATTGGCATATTGCACACACGTAAGAAAAAGCACACACATACACATGTAAATACATTTGTAAATAAATGTAATCCATAAGACATAAAAAGATGTAAATATGCATATATATATCAAAAGTCTCAGAGTACATAGGTGGGTGCAAGCGCATAAAAAATATGTCCAGTATACGTCACGGGGCTTATTCCCTCAAAAATATAGAAAACGTGCCCTCGACACGTAAGTGGTCCATCCTAAGCTAAGGGTGGGGCCTGTTGGCCCTACCATAGTGAACCACGACGTTTTCCAAACGCCGGAAGAGTTGGACCCAGGTCCGTGGCACCCCAACTACATGAGGTTGCATCGATGGCGGGAGATCCTTGATCTCTTCCATAGGGACTGCGCGAGTGAGCGCGGTGAGGTTCCGCTCCACCTGTCTCAAAACTCTCTCAGCCTCTCCGGCTAGAGGTCCCCCTACTGCTGCTGCTATTCCGGCGGCCACGGATGGTCCTACCTCTGGTCAAGGATGTCGCCTGGTCCTCGAGAAGTTTGCTGGACGCACTGGTCCCACATATGTACATAACAGATACATAGTTGTCAGATACTCTGGTACGCATAAAAAAATGATATATATAAAGAAATAAAAATTAAATAACATTTAAAAAAAAATACCTATCTCTCCTTGTTATGCTTCGGGAGGTACGGGCATGTCAGGATCCCTGGAGAAGTTGATCCCAACATAGGGGTAGTCCTCTATAGCTGGAATCCACCGAGACCACCATTCGAAAAAAGCATCGTTGAAGGCCTCAAGGGTCCTCCCTCCCCCCTGTCGCGGAAACAACGTCGCCCATATGCACACTGCTGGGAGAGAGGCCACGTGCCCCTATACTGTCTCTTGCAGACTAATACTGGGTACCCTCTTGAAGAAAAAGGAACATAGAACAGTCCCTAACCCAAAGTTTTTGTTATTCCACACACGACACTCTGTCAGTTGTCTCTTCATGCAATCCAACATGGTTGTTTATAGATTTTTTTGTCATTTTTTGAACCCTTTTGTCATTTTTTCTGCTTGAAAACCGTTTAACATGGTCCTTGAGTTTCTCATTGGATGTTATAATAAAGTTCACTTTTGCTTTGGAAAACCTTTTGGGAGATGGGTCACTTTTAAGGTCCTTTGGTAAAAAGTTGTTTTTCCAACTGTTTGCATTTAAGTTAGGATTCTACCTCCACTTTTTGCATCTTGTTGTCTTTTCCTCTTTGCTATAGGATCGATCCCATCGAATTATGACACAGAACCGTCATTTTGCGGAAGAAGTGTCGTAATTTGGTGGTAGAGCCTACTCCTTCATGGATTCCCTAGGTAGATCCTGGTTGCATTTTGTTGTCCATGCTGTTTTTAATGACTTTAGGCTCGAGAGTCCTTCTTAGTATTGTCCTGATTATGAGTTTGAGCCTCATTTGCATGATTCATCATCACTCTTGACCTCATACTTAGGACTCCCAAAAAAAAAATGAGTCTTCTTGTAGATTGAGGAAAGAGGTACACCTCGAGAGATTTATCTCGTCAGGAGAGTTCTCCTCAACAAATTTCACTTTTTCAGGCTAAGGAGACTAAATCTAGAAAAAGGCAGCGAGTCCATAGTTAAGCTCTTTTCAGACTCCTTAAAATTGAAAAGATTGTCAAGTGATCTTGTCTTTGTCACACTCGTTAAAATGGTTTTGAATAGACATCATTTCGATGCTACTTTACCCCTTTTTGGAACCGACTAGACTACCTTTGAAAAAGGTACTCCAGTGGAGTCTTCTTTAGTGCTTTTTCAGACTCTCTAAAAATGAAAAACCACTGAGATTACCTTCTCTGGGCTCCTTAAAATCACATTGAAGGGAGTTATCATTGTGTCCTATTAATCACATTTTCATTCTTGCGTTTTGGCCTAATGTCGGCTCCATGTTGCTCTCAAATGAATCTTTGAAGCATGTCATATATGCAAGCCTTGTAGCACTTTGCTTCTGCATCTTGACACCTTGACCCATGGAGGAATTTTCCAGAGCGTCATTTTCCTGCATGTCTCCTTGCTCTAAGCATTAGTGTGTTCCTTGTGCTTGGAACTAGTATGTTTGTGACACTCATTCCTCCTTTGTAACGTAGCATTCTTTTATTCTTTTTCAAGCTTTCCAAAATTATTGAAAAAGACAAAAAAATCAAATATACCCCAAAAAGAGGATGGGAAAAGTATTTTCTTTTTATGGCAGCACAAAGAGTCACCCTTGGACGAAGCACATCCTTCTGTTTGTTCGTCAAGCTCTGGGATTTAATATGACCTTAGGACATTGTTCTCGTTACATAGATCTGTGTCCTCCTCCGTTTGGTTATTCTTCCAAACACATGGAGAGTTGTTTCCTCCTGCATCGTGAACTTATGTCAATGTCATGCTGCCTGAGTCTAATCTTTTTTCATGCTATTGTCCAAGGGATGTTTTTACTCAGCCCGAGTCGGCCCTTCTACATTTTTTCTCTTGCCCTCATGCCCGTCCATCCTGAAAGTCCAATCAAGTCTTTGCTCAAAATCATTGAAGTTCTTTGCCTGATCACTGAGATCCTCTTGTCTGTTCCCCAAAGAGTCGCCGAAGACCTCTGGGTAGTGAAGTTGTACAATCACATTACACTCCTACCTGATATATGAAGATCTTGAAGTTGTTTCTCGAGCTCTGAAGGCCTCATCTCCAGCCATCAGGCGTCATTGGCTTCATGAAGATGGATAATATACATGTATATCTTTTGATTTTGAGATGTAGATATGTTGTGTATTTCTCGCGGCTACACTTTATATAATAATATGACATGGATTTGCAGTGTATTTGATTGACATCCATGATTTTATTTCATCCCGAGCATGGGTATGCCCACCTCGATGAGACAATTGTTATTTTTCATATGGCACCTCCCGAACTCTGGTCTTGGGCTCACTCGCTTCGTACATTGGTAAATATTTGTAATGTATTTTGGCCATCAGATGCTCTTCTGACCTCACACATTAGGGGGCATCTGTTATAACCCTAAATTTCACCATACATGCATACTTGCCATCAGGCCATCTTACTTTCATTTTTTTCCAAGCTATCACTGAAAGCTCTTCCTAAAAAACATGTTTTTTGAAGATGTATGCACCCTGCACCATTACTACCCATGTATGTACGCTTGCTGCACCACTACAGCTCGCGTACGTATGCTAGTTGCACCGTTATAGCCCATGTATACCCACAAAAGTTGCAAAAAATAAAAAGTTGCAAGGGGATACGGGCTTTTGGGTAGTTTCCTAACTAATTGATCGCCCATAGCCCATCACCCAACCGAATAACTATCTTTTTGTCATATAAAAGAAGGTGTTGGGGTCCCATTCCTAGAGGAAGCATGAAAGTATTGAAACTCTACCCCTTTCATAATCCCCCCTTGCCCCAATAATTTGCAGCCACATTGTGAGTTTTGAGCCATAATTCCTTATTCTAGCCTTTTTCCTCCATTACTAGCCAAATCCATTTCCTAGAGAGAGCTGAAGAGGAGAAAGATACGTGGAAGCAGTTGGAGCTTGGTGAAGAAGATCCCAGGACCGGATTCAAGGAGTAGTCGCCGATCTCATTTTGTAAGTGACTTTGTGAGATTAATATAAAGAAGTACTTTTTCCGTCGCACCATATGATGTGTTCAATCTTTATGTTTGATTTACATTTTATTATGACATCTAACCCACTAATTCAGATATAGAATACATTCTCGTAGTTTCTTGTTTGTCTTTTGGTGAATGTAGGTCAGCCTTGGGAGGAGATTTGCAGTCAAGGAACAACCAAATGCAAAGGGATCGACACCGGACACAGAGTTTAAGGTAAGACTACCAGATCCCTATACTTTGTACTTTATGCATGAATGTGGGGTATTGTCGAGATAGTTGTTAAAAGTAGGAGACTTTAGATGGTTAGCTCTGCCTACACTTTAGAACCCCACTGTAGTCCATAGGGGGGTTTTCCCACTACAACAAGTGCAAATATTTCATAATCAATAAAACTAAATTCAAGATCTTCATAGTAGATTTACTATTACAATTTTATAGGCTCAATATAATATACATATCTAGTATCAAGATAGTTAAGTTTACAATATATCGTTTACTTTAGGTGGGTAAGATGTCAATATCTAACAAGGAATTGTCAACTGAAATTTTTGAATTAGAAATACATATCAAGTTTAAGAAATCACGTTCTAAAAACACTTCCTTCTCTACTCAAATGACAACTAAAGTTTTCTTAACTAGTCGGGAATGAGAGTCTTATTTTCCAGATTGCGGATAATATAAATCGAGACACTTGAAGGTAGGGAAAGATTTGCAAAAAGTTACTAAGATGACCATTCCAAAACTTGAACAATGGAAGGACCTACTCATCTCTGGCAAGGTTCTATCGGTATTCTTGGTAGATATAACTAAATTAAATATTTTAGAATCCTAAAATAAAACATTCAATCGATAAAACCTCTTAAAAGAAAAAGGAAAAATCTTTTTCTTTTTTTTAAATAAGAAAGCAAGATTTAAATTATTAAACAATCGTGAGACACATCAATCGATAGTCTTGAGGAATGAATCCATTGGATTAGACCCAAGGCATCTAGTTTAATCTTGTTATTATGCATTCAAGGTAGGGAGATTATAATCTCAATGATTCTTCTATGGTACATACCTTATCCTTACACCAATTATCTTATAGTTTAAATGTACGAATTACTAAATTTGTTTCTTACTATGCCCATCCCTCGTTCATTTGACAACAGAGAGACTTCCTATCAAGACAGGGTTAAACACTATGGTCATCTAACAAGCACCTTCCTCCTAAGATTTTGGGTGTAACTCATAGTTAAAATAAAAATTAGTTCGCCCGCCAAGTAGTTAATGATCCCGAGATAACGCCAACCAGCGTGATGATTCTATAATATCCAATCATTCAATTCCAAGAAGTTTAAGATCTGCAGTAAATTAATTCTTTTCGTAACACAAGTACTCTTAGAGAATCCAACTAAATTTAAATTTGGTTTTTGAACATCTTGGCCGTGACCATAGTATTCCACTTTTTAAAAATTGAAATTTGCGTTGCATCGTCAATACAAGATTAAATTCATAGTGTTGAGTATTTAATCGACATCACCCATGAAATTAAATTCGGAAATTTAGAAACAATTTATCGCGGCCTCAATAGGTAATACATTCTGGAGTGGAAATGAATTTACAAGACCATATGACTTCCGAAATGCATGCAAAAGTTACAGTGACCCAACAAAAATTCCATCCTTCAGTTTTCCTAAATAAATGGATAAATGGACAGAGCTCAACGAAAAATCCAATCCCAGGGTCTGGAGTTTTTAATTTATTTGACTCTGAATTAGTTTATGAAAGTAACTAAACCAAGTGATAACGAGATTTAATCCTTCGAGGGTAAATTTAGTTATGTAGAAACCAAACAAATCTAATTTACAGATAAGAAAACTCATTTTGTGACCAAACGATATTCAATTCGATATGATATTAGTTTACCATGACCACATTCTTATTCTAGATTTGTATCTGGTCATACAGTGACTCTAGAAAATTTGGATGTTTAAGAGTGTAAACAGATACGAAACGATTGATGTATTTCATAACCCGATTGTAAATATATAGTGACTCAAGAAATTCCAACTCGGGATTAAAATTTTAATTAGCAGCTAACACAATGAACTTATACATTCGGTTGTCAGAATATAAAAAAAATAGTAGTCATATAAAATTCTGGAATTCAAGATTGAAATTTTATTTGCAGTGACAAGAATTTGAAATTTTGGACTGTAAAATAAATTGAAGGCGATCATAGGATTCAGTCAAAAATTATGCGATGATTTTTTTTAAATCGCAATATAAAAATATGAGTACAACATCATTACAACAAATCTTTATAGCTTTAATATACAATTTTATCATATTACAAATTTAAACTCATAAATAAAATATCAGAACCTATGAAGACGGAGAGTTGATGGTGTTCTTCAAAGTCTTGCGCTCCTTCTATACTCCATCTTGCTAATCACTGAAACTTCACCGATACCTCCCAACCAATGCTAGGGGTACTCTTCTTCCCCCTTATCTCCCCGAGATGCAAAGGGGCCACACACAATAAATCGACCAACAATAGATCCAAGGCTTTTCTTGCAAGGAATAGCTTCCATTGTTTCTACAAGCTTGGTTTCCCAACTCTCACAAGTAAAAACAGTCCACCAAAAATATTGGCAGCATAACATTACCAAGAAAAAGTGAGATCCATTTTCCTTCTACCACATTTTTTTATAGAAAAATCCTCAATGACACATGTCCTCATGCACAATTAATTATCTTTTTTTAATTTATTTAATTACTATTATTCACCCACACACTTTTCACCCTCTCCCCAAGTTGCAAAAGTAATTACCATTTTATTTTATTTAAAAAGTCAATTTCCCTCACATTCCCCAACGTGTTCCTATTTTTGCTCTTAGTTGTCCCTTTGTTCCCCAAATTT
>SNQJ01S0020187.1:115832-137361 GCA_010110895.2 Picea sitchensis | reverse complement strand
CAAGAGTTAGATCCACTTCTAGAGCCTATTTGGGCTCAAGGTTCTCTCGCTAACATTGATTCATTAGACTTTGTCTTGCCTTCTGATGAAGCAGTAATCGAAGCAATGACTAGTCCAGACAAACCTTGGGAAGATCTTCATCACAGATCATATTTTCTCCCAAGGTTATGCCAAATCGAAGCGGGAGAATTCACCATGACCATGATAGGAGATCAGTCGTGTCCTATTAATCTCTTAGCCACACATGAAATTTATGCTGAGGGAAATATGTAAACTATCGTTGAAACTATCTCAATCAACATCTCCCGAAACCCTGGTGTCATGGAGAATGTCTTCGTTGGAGCGGATTGCTCCCCCAAAGAGAGTCAAATATACACGGATCTTTTCAAAGAATTCCGTGATGTTTTTGCTTGGTCTTATCAGGAAATGCCAGGCATCGATCCAAAAATAGTTGAACATGAAATCAAAACTTATCCTGATGCCAAGCCTGTTCGATAGAAGCTTCGTCTAGTTAATCCCAAGAAAGCAGCAGCCATCAAGATTGAGGTTGAGAAATTGCTAAAGGCATGTTTTATCTATCCTATCCATTTGACTCAATGGGTGTCAAATCCTATGCCGGTCAATAAAAAACAAGGCACGATTCATGTATGTACCAACTTTCATGATTTGAACAAGGCATGTCCCAAAGATAATTTTCCAACACCATTCATCGACCAGATCATTGATTAATGTGATGGTTGCGAAGCCTTTTCTTTCATGGATGTTTTTTCGGGATATAATCAAATACAAATCAAACACGAAGACCAACACAAAACGACATTCATTTGTCCTTGGGGTACATTCGCATATCGTAAGATGCCTTTTGGTCTTAAAAATGCTGGAGCCACATTCAAGCGAGCCATGTATTTTTCTTTTCATGATCTCAAGCATATAGTCAAGGCCTACCTAGAAGATCTAGCATCACGATCTCGCAAGAGAACGGATCATCCCGCGCACCTTAGACTAATCTTCAAACGTTGTCGCCACTTTAGGATTCGCTTGAATCCAAACAAGTGCAACTTCTACGTAACGTCAGGACANCTTAAAAATGTTGGAGCCACATTCCAGCGGGCCATGTCTTTTTCTTTTCATGACCTCAAGGATATAGTTGAGGCCTACCTAGATGATTTATCATCACGATCTTGCAAGAGAACGGATCATCCAACACACGTTAGACTAATCTTCGAACACTGTCGCTACTTTAGTATTCGTTTGAATCCAAACAAGTGCATCTTTTGCATAACGTCGGGACATTTGTTAGGTTTCATCGTATCAACAATAGGGATCATGGTCAATCCTCTCAAGCTAGAGGAAATAATCCAGTTGCCCCTCCCGACGCACAATCCTTCAACTTCAAAGTCTACAAGGCAAGGCAAACCTTTTACGGTGCTTCATCGCCAACTATGCTGAAATCACCAAGGGCTTTATGCGCTTACTGAAGAAAGACATTACTTTTTACTGGGATGATGCCGCTCGGTGCTCTTTCTACGCATTAAAACATGCCCTCACAATGGCCCCTCTGCTACGGCCACCTAACTATAACAAAGATTTCTTATTATATCTGGCTACCGCAGAGTCAACCATTGGAATGGTTTTAGTTCAGGAACATGATTTGTTCTCAGAATACGTAATCTATTACTTGAGCCGAGGCCTCGTAGGAACAGAACTCAATTATTATCATATAGAAAAACTTGTGTTGGCAGCAGTTCATGCTGTTCAATGGTTCTGTCATTATGTTCAGTTTCGCAAGACCACCATCATTGCTGTCGTGAATCCATTCCAATACATGTTGACATGACGGGTAATAGGCGGAAAAATCAGTAGATGGATACTCATCCTCCAGGAGTTTAACTTAGACTTCATTTCAGCAAAGTCTAAAAAGTCATTGGTCTTCGCAGAACTTATTTCGGAACTTCCGGTTGAGTCAGGTGACGTTGTGCCTGAAGAATCGCCTATCCGGGGAGATATGTTTTTATCACATCTTCAGATCCCTGGTATAGAGATATACTTATCTATCTCCATAATTTGAAGTTCCCCACTTCTGCTTCTCGTGATGAGCGTCAGTGCATACGCCATCCGGATAAGAATTATCTCATACTCAATGATACGTTGTATTGGAGAGGTGTAGACTGCATCTTATGTCGATGTCTCACACATGAGGAGGCAATCATCATGCTCAATGATTTCCATACCAAAGCTTGTGGAGGTCATTTGTCTGGGTTGGAAACAACCCAAAAGATTCTACGAGCAGGTTACTTCTGGCCGACACTTATCAAAGATTATATAGAATCGGTCAAGAAGTGCCATCCATGCCAAATCTTCTCTCGAAAGATGAGGGCACATCCTGCTCCCATGTTTCCTATCATCACAGTTGGTCCCTTCACCAAATGGGGGATTGATTACACTACTTGCAACCCCCCTTCAGCAAGGGGGCACCGCTATATCATCATAGCTATCGACTACTTCACTAAGTGGGTCGAAGCTATGCCAACGTTTAAAGATGATGGAGAGACTGCAGCTCTCATTTTATTCAACCAAATTATAGCAAGGTTCGATGTCCTTAGAGAGATTGTTATCGACCATGGCAGTCACTTTCAAAACCAAATGATGACTAAATTAACATCAAAGCTTGGTTTATGGAAAGATCATTCATCACCCTACTACCCCCAAGCCAATGGGCAGGTGGAAGTTATAAACAAAACTCTTAAGACTATTCTACAGCGAACTATCAACTCAACCAAGTCAAATTGGCATTTGATGTTATACTCAACATTATGGGCTTACTAAAAATTTGTTAAGACTGCAACCAGTTTCTCACCTTTTCAACTCGTTTATGGGCTGGAGGCAGTCTTGCCCATCGAATGTCAGATCCCATCTCTAAAGTTGGCAGTACAATTACTGCCAGACACTTCTCCACTTGAACAACGGTTAGTACGCCTTGAGCAGCTCAATGAGTAGTGTCATGATGCATCCCTAGCCAATGAGGCTCACAAACATAAGGTCAAGTGTCAGTATGATAGGTTCATTCGACAGGATTTTCTCTGAAGGCAACCTTGTCCTGGTCTATGACCAAGATAAGGACCCCCTAGGGGCAGGAAAATTCAAACCCATGTGGTTCAGACCTTTCATCATAAAAGAGGTATTAAAAAAGGGTGCTTATCATCTGGTTGATTTTGAAGGGAATGCTTTGGTGGAGCCTAGAAATGGGCTCTACCTCAAGAAGTATTACTCATAGGCAGGTCACTGTGGGTAACTTTTTGTAACATATGTATAGTCTTTGTACTATTACTTTTTAGTTTCTTTTAAGCGTTATGGACGTGTCATTGATATTATCTTTCGTCAATATCACAGATGTCAAGAGATTCTGAGGTGTTTATTGGGTATGCAGACGGTGCTAGTCAGCAAACTCGGAGGCTTGCCTCTGCAACTTGGGTAATATTTACACCTCAGGGCCAGTTGTTATCTTCTGGAGGTATATTCTTAGGTGACATCACAAATAATGTCGTCGAGTATAGTGCAGTTATTGAATTTCTTTGTGAAACCTTGTCATTGGGTATCTCTCATCTCTGGGTCTATCTCGATGCTCAACTGGTTGTGTCTCATCTAAACAGAGTATACCGGGTTCATGATCCAACCTTACACCAATGATTCCTTAGGGTACATCTCTTAGAATGAAACTTTGATTATATTACATATTTTCATGTTCCTAGGAGATTAAACCAAATTACAGATACTCTAGCTAATCAAATTTTAGATTGGCATCTTGCACACATATGAAAGAACATTNTGAAAGAACATTGACATAAGCATGTAAATACATTTTTTCACATGTGATCCATAAGACACAAAAGATCAAAAAACCATATATAACATCATAAAGTAACCAGAGTACATAGATGGACGCAAGCGCCTCAAAAATAGGACCAATAACGAGTCATAGGGCTTATGCCCTCAAAAAATATATACATGTAGTGCTCGTGGCACATAAAAGGTCTAAATAGGTTTAGGGCCTATGGGCCCTGTTATAATAGTCCACAGCATGGGCTAAGCGCCTAAACAATCAGACCCACGTCCAAGGTGCCCCCACTACATGAGGCTTCATGGATGGTGGTAGGTCCTCTATCTCTTCCATCGAGACTGTGCGAGTGAGTGCAGTAAAGTTCTGCTCAACTCGTCTAAGTACCCTCTCAGCTTCCCCGACTGGGAGGTTCCTTGCTACTAATGGTCCCCCGGCAGCAGCAGCTGCGGCTTCTGGCTGAGGATGACGCATGGTCCATGCATTATCAACAGGCCGCATGGGTCCCACATCTGCATGCAACAAACGTATATCCATTAAATACTCTGGCATATAAAAAAATGATATATATAACAAAAACGACATAAAAATTACATATACAACAAAAAAACTACAAAGGTGGAGACTTACCCATCTCCTCTCGCTCCTCACCAGGAGGCACGAGTATCTCAGGATCTCTAGAAAAGTCTATCCCTGCATATGGGTAATCCTCGATCACAGGGATCTGTCGTGACAGCCATGCAAAGAAGTCATCATCGAAGTACTCATTGGTCCTTCCACCACCCTGTCGTGGAATTAATACTGCCCATCTACATATAGCAGGAAAAGAGGCCTAATGTCCTCATACCACTTCCCGAGGACTAAAGCTCGGAACTCTCTCAAAGAAGAATGAACACAAAATCATCTTGAACCCGAATTTCCTCTGTTTCCGCTGACAGAAATCTATCAATTGCATCTTCATACACTCCAGTAGTGTGGTACTCCAATAAAAAATTTGTGCATTCAAGCACTGAATAGCACAACTCATCTGTGCACGGGACACCTGATGAAAGGCTGTTGAACCGGTAATCCGCCCAATAAGAAATAATATCACTTGCAGCGATAGGTTAGTAATCTTACTTATGGGCACATGGGAGCTCAAACGGTTTGTCCCAGCCTCACAGTGCAGGGCTATTAGTTCCGATATGTTATGAGGCCCCACTGGAAATGTCCTGAAATTGACTGGTTCCCCTCTCCGTGAGAGGCTAATCAAAAAATAGATATCCTTGGTGGTGGGCACCATTGATTGCCCCTCTAGCATGAAGGCCTCTGCATCAAGGTGCTAATAGTCAACCAAGGCATTCAATAGCCTCAGTTTCACCCGCATATATGGACACAGGAAGAACTTTAGTAAACCACATTGCATCAAAACGACCACGGCATTCAGATCTCCCGCAACCAACTCACTAATTGTTTCATGCTCCCTTTCCCTCCAGTGGACATACATCCTGCCAACACAACAAAGTTTAGGAGGTTTAGTAAGGGATGTTTGGTTCTTTTATTTATAAAGGGGGGGTCCACGCGTGCTATCGAGGTGACAATCGCATGTACACGCGGGCATGTTTTACTCTGCCCTAGTGTACACGCGGCTTGTCCAGAGACAACCCACGTGGACCTAGGGCCGACCTTTTAAAGGTCAATTCCCACCCAAAAAACAAACTCAAAAGAAAAATTAAAGAATTGAATAGCTAGATAGGGGAGTTTGTACTTACTTGGTCCAAGCGGAAGTTCGTTTCATTCATTGTAGCTCCCAGAATCACTATTTTTATCAAAGGGGGTCTTTTGGCTCCAGAGTCAATTTCCAAATAAACAATGGTGATAATGAGCTGCCAACTTCTATTTATAGACTTTTTGGCCTCTTTTGTCACTTTTTTGGCCTCTCTTATCATTTTATTTATACCAAAAACCATTTAGAGTGATTCAGGAGTTATATGGGAGGGATTTGATCGAGTATTGGGACACTTTTTTTTTGAGTTTTGAGGAAATTTTGACGGTCCATGCAAATTTTTACAAAAATCAACTTGAGCATATAGGTTAGGTTACTACCCCGACTTTTGTGTCTCGTTGTCTTTTTCCTCTGTCATAGGATCGATCCCATCGGGTTTTGACACGGAACCATCATATATGCTTTAGAAGTGTTGCAACTTGGCGGTAGAGCTTACCAGAACATGGATGCCCTAGGTAGGTCCTGGTTACATTATGGTGTCCATGTCATCTCTAAAACATTGTAGGCTTGGGAGTCCTTATAATATTTCCTGAATATGAGTTTGAGCCTCATTTGCATGATTCTTCTTTTCTCTTGATCTCACCCTCAGGACTCCCAAAAAACAACAGGTCTCCTTTTAAGCCCTTTTCAGACCCTCTAAACATGAAAAGATTGCCGAGGGATCTTGTGGCCTTTCATGCTCGTTAAACTGAAATTTGAAGTCACGTCTATCTGGCGGTAGTTTACGCCTTTTTCGATCCGCATGATCAATTGTACGAACAAAGGTATACTCTATGGAACTTTTGTTCTTTAGAAGAGTACTCTTAGGTATAATTTTATCCCTTTTTCGGGCCTGAGGGACTAAACTTACAAAGAAGGAACCCCCACGGAGTCCATAGTTAAGCTCTTTTCAAACTCCCTAAGATTGAAAATATTGTTGAGTGACCTTATTCTTTCACACTCGTTAAATTGGTCCAAGAAGAACATTCCTGTCGGAGTCCATAGTTAAGCTTTTTTCAGACTCCTTAAAAATGAAAAAATAGCCTAGTGATCTTGTCCTTGTCACACTCGTTAAAATGGTTTTGAATCGACGTCTAATCAGTGATAGTTTACCCTTTTTCGAACCGACTGGACTATATTCGAAAAAGGTACCCCAATGGAGTCTCCTTTTATGTTTTTTCAGACTCTCTAAATATGAAAAACCACTTAGCTTACCTTCTCTGGGCTCGTTAAACTTACATTGAAGGACGTTACCATTGTGTGTTTTGTTAACCGCGTTTGCATACCTTATACATCATCCTTATAACAGTTTGCTTTTGTGTATTAACACCTTTGGCCCCCGGAGGATTTTTCCGGAGTATCATCCCATTAGAACATCAGTATTTTCCTTCGCCTTGAACTTGTATGTTTGCAACTCTCGTTCCTCCACTGTAACGTAATATTCCTTTTTTCTTTTTCCAAAATTACTGAAAAAGACAAAAAAAATCAAATATACCCCAAAAAGAGGAAGGGAAAAGTATTTTCTTTATTGGCAGCATCATGAGTCGCCCTTGGATAAAGCACATCTGTTTGTTTGTTCATCAGACTATGGGATGTAGTATGACCTTAGGAAGATTTTCTCACTATATAGAGTTGTGTCCTCCACCATTTGGTTATCCTTCCAAACATATGGAGAGTTTGCGTTGCCTCCTGTTTCGTAGACTTATGATTAATGCCATGCTTCCTGAGTCTCATTATTTTTTGTGATAATATCCAAGGGAAGTTTGTGACCAAGCCTGAGTCGGCCCCTCTGCAATATGTCTCTTGTCCTCATACCTGGCCATCCTAAACATTCAATCAAGCCCTTGTTCGAAATCACTAAAGCCTTCAGTCTGATCATCAAGATTATCAAGTCCATGACTGACAAGCCATCGAAGACCTCTGGGTAGGGCATTCGTACACTCATATTACACTCCTACCCAAGTTTGGAAGATTTTGAAGTTGTTGCTTGAGCTCTGAAGATCTCATCTCCAGCCATCAGGTTGAATCAACTTCTAGAAGATGGATACTCTATATGTATATCTTTCTGATTTCGAGATGTAGCTCTATTGTGTATTGTTCATGGCTACTCTTTATAGTTATTTGACATGGATCTACAATGTATTTGATTGGTAGCCATGGTTCTATTTTATCCCGAGCACGGGTATGCCCGCCTCGGTGAGACATTTGTTATTTTTCATATGGCACCTCCTGATTCCTGATCCTTGGGCTGAATCGTTCGGCACATCAGTAAATATTGGTAATGTATTTCGACCATCAGATGTTGTTCTGACCTCACACATTAGGGGGCATCTGTTATAACCCTAAATTGCACCACACATGCTTACCTGGCATCAGGCCATCTCATATCCCTTCTTTGCCAAAGCACTGCTGAACAACTCTTTTAAAATCCTCTTTTATAAAGGCCCACATGCCCTAATCCATTACTGCACACGTGCACACGCTGGCTGACCCAAAACAGCCCGCGTGGATTGACAAAAGCACAAAAAAATTAAAGTTTCTAACGGAACAAAAAGATATGGGTGATTTAACTGAAACTCCCGACCATGCATGGCCAAGGGTTCGTCCAAATACCTAGCTTATTCTAGCTTATAAAAGAAGGGGTAGGGGTCCCATTTGGAGGAGGGAAAATATAGCAAAGAAACTATGCCCAATTACGTATTCCCATTGTCCCAACCCTTTAGCCTTTCCTTGTGCCAAAGGAGATTCAAAAAAAAGAAGTTGAAGGACAAAAGAAGAGGAGCCTAGGATCAGGTTCAAGGAGCCGTGGCCAGTCTTAACTTTTATAAGTTGACTCATTCAAAGTAATAAAGAAAATGCTTTTCCCGTTCCAATTCATAAACTGTTTATAGTTTGATCAGTATATGTTTGGATTTCTAACCCATTAGTATATAAGTAGTATGCATGCATAGTTGTTCCTTGTCTTGGATACAGGTCAGCTTTGGAAGGAGTATTGTGAGCAAGTAATCAAGCACAACGGAGGATCGACATCAAACACCGGGAACGAGGTAGGTTGATCTTTCCATGCATTTACTAAGAAAAGGGGATTTAAATCTAGGGATGAAGGTACAAACTAATTTCTCTTTGGTTATATCTGCATGCAAAGTCTGGACTCTATTTGCTAGTCCATAGGGAGATTTTCCCAACAACAAGCGGGCAATAGAGATAAAAGCCTAGCAGCTTCTACAATTTTGGTGCACAAGTGGGTAAGGTGATCGTTTTTACAAAGATTGTAGGGAAACTTCACCTTTCTCCTTTATTTATTTCCCTCAACAACATTATTATTTGACTTATCATTATTACCATTGTCCTTAGGTTTATTATTATTATTCCTCCCACCCTTATTATTGTTACCAAGTCCTTTCTTTTTATTCCCTCCTGGTTGTTGGTTACCATCCGTGTTGGTCGACGACTACAAAAAATGTACATCTATTGACTAAGTGGGAGTGGAGGACACAAATGAATCTTTACCTCCTACAGACTGGTTTAGAGACAACTCTTTCAACTGGCTTGTCACCAAATCTGTAGATTTCACATTTGTGGAGCCTACAATACCATCAGCATGAGGTTCGCGCTTTTGTCTAGGTTCATAGCTTGACCCCAATGTGTCTGGAATAATTTTTTATAATATACGAGACTGAGAATATATAATATCTAACTGTTGGGATCTAAAAACCGCTTCTTCCTTGAAAGTAACTATGGATGTGGAAACATCCTTTGAAATATATGGTTGTAAATACTTAAGGAACCATTCTAAAAGGAACTCTATAGGTATGTAGGCCTTGACCAGCCTCTTCTGTCTACACCACTCTTGGATGTGATACAAGATATGGATGGCTTTGTCATGGTGGAAGGCTAGTAGAATTTTTATGCCAACATCATAACGAATCGACAATTGGAAGTGGTTGAGGAAGACTAAAACGATCTGATTAAAATTTCCGTACATCCCCCCACGTAGAAGTATATACCATTTCAATGCAAACCTCGTGATGAATACACCTTCTTCCTCTTGGGGTTTATCAACCTCCCAATCTAGGATTTTTTAATAAATAGATTCGGATTGAATCTTAGGGCCCCTTCTAGACCCCAAAACAATTTCACATAGGCCTCTTTCTTCCTAAGGCACAAGTTCTATGAAATCTGCAGGGTCCTGCTAAGCCCTTGTTCCTTTTTAAAATTTGAAATACAGGCGCTAGCTCCTTTTGATAATCCCCCCTTTTATTCATCTAACCACGGGCTATGACCCGAGGCTTAACCAAAAAGGCACTAATCCTTCGGGCTTCATAGATTTTAACACCAAATTCTACTCTGATCTCCCGAAGTGTTTTGTTTATGAATTCACGGGATTGATCCACGTGCCCCCCCCCCCTTCCTCCAAATCAATGATCATGATGAGTTCCTACCTCTGGGGGTTTGAACGACTTCTGATCAATGATACCCTTCCCTATTTCTTTTGGAGTGAATTTTCTCTAGACTATGAGATATGTTGATACCCTTCCCTTGTGTTTGAATGACTTATATCTACTATGGCTCCTGACTCTTCGATAGTTTTCAACCAACACAACCCTCCTTTCCTTCATAGTGGGTATCCTCCGAAGTGAGGCATCTTCTACCATGTTTCCATAATATGGACAACCTAGATCTGTCAACCAATGAATAGGTGAGATTTATTCAGGGCTTCAACCTTATAAGATTCCTCACACTACTTATTTGGAATCTCCCAAAGTGTTATGGCTTCAGATTTTTAGATCTTCCACCACACATCCACTGAATCAAATGATCCATATCTCTTCGAACTTCTGGAATTTGACGATTTGGATTCCTCCTCACTTCAAAAATTTTGAAAGCGTGAATTCCCAAGGATTTCTAAGATTAAAACTTGCACAACTCCTCTAGATCCAATGACTGTCGATCACTGCTCTCAGATCTGATGACTAGGATCTATTGTTATCCCCCATGTACCTTTTGTTTATCTGATGGCTCTTGTAGCTCATGCCTAGATCTAACATATTATATGTAATTTCCTCCTGTGCTCTCCTTATCTTTCCTAGATGTAGATCTAACATTCTATATTTCTCCTGGTGGTTGATCTAATGGCGCTTGTAGCTTCTCCTGTTTCTCTATGTGTTTTCCTTCGAAATGAAGGATTTATTTAAGAATTTATCGAAGGTTGGGCCTTTGATTGTCTCCTGCGGGCCCAATAACATGGGTCCCTGACTTGCACTTCTGGGAAATGCTATCCCTCCTGAGCTTGAATGCTTTAAAATTCAAAGGGGCTCAACCCTTTGAACTTTCCTCTACAAGTCCAAATGACTTGGCTTTTGTCTACGCTATTGAAAGCACTATTTCTCCTGATGTTTATCTCGCTTGAACCTAAAGAGGTTTAGGCCTCCTTCCTAGATAGAAAACTTTTGATTCCCTCCTGGAACTCCATGATCATCCTCCTGATCTTATGAAATTGGAATAAGTTCACTCCTACACACACTCCTTACGCTTCTTTTTCTCCAATTGAACCTATAAAGGCCCTTGGCCTCTGCCCACCTTGCATAGTTTATGTGCACACTTGCACTGCTCAAAGCACACCTTACCGAGCCTTCCTTCAAAGTGTTCAACAACTTTGTTTCACCCAAGCTTCAACTGTTCAAACCTCAAAGGTATCAGACCCTTTTCTCCTGAAAGGGATTCTCGTGCACTCCTTGCACCTACTCAAAGCACTCCCTGTTGAGATTATTGAGTATTTTGTAACTCTGGCTGCACTTTTTCTACAAAGGCTTTCCTTTAGAGTGTTCAGTAAATATGAGGCTCCTTCTGATTTTTTAATTGTTCTGGTGTGCCCTCCTGGCACGTTATTTATCAACTCAAAAAAAAATTAAAAACACACACTCCTTGCGTTGGATACATAAGTATTTATACCCTGTTGTGCACTCCTTGCACTAGCCTAAAGAACCAATAATTCTCAATAAACTCACAAAGATCGAGAGTTCTATCTTCTTCCTGCAGATTGAAACCTATTCATAAATATACAACATTCACATAAACATAATAAAAACACATTCAGAACAAGACAAAAAACTCATATAAAAACACACATAACCTTATATGCAGGAAAAAACTGCTCTTTTCATTAAATTATGAATGTCTATTCAATGTTTACAAGCTTAGACTACCACATAGTATTTTTACTTTCCCCTCTCTTCTCTTCTTGGATTACAATGGTATTCAACAACCTTGAGTATCCTCTATTGGGCATATGTTAGAATGATTTATACAAGAGGGGATAATCGATCTTTCCCTCCAAGCTACCTACTCTCATTAAATTTCATTGGATGCCAATAGATCCGAATTGGACCTGAACTTACCGATCTATCAGCCATTAAAGGAAACATTACATAAACCTTGTACAAAGGAAATGGCTTTCTTTACTCAATCCTTACAACAATTAATAACATTGAATTTTTAAATTCAAAGGAAAAATAAGAAGGTTGGTGCCTCTCTTTCCTTAGAGTTTGTTCCTCCTTGTGCATTTATGTGTTAGCTTGATGTAGTTTGCTGAGGTGGATCAATTCTCCTACATCATACTCCACTTCTTGGAAAATCATGAGCTCCTTCTCATGATATCCTTTATTCTATTGTTGAAATCCTCTAGGGTCCCACACTTGAATTTGGATATTTCCACCTACTCCTCTCCTTTGTTGTTGTTGTTTTTTCTACCCTACTGTTGTAGAATATCCTCTTATCATCCTTCTCTTCCTAATAGTTTCCTCTGCTAATTTCAACATCAGCCTCCCTATATCCTCTACCACCCTATCCAGTTTTTCCACAGGTTGTTTCCTCCTTGGCAGTCTTCTCTGCTCCACCTCCTTCTCATCACACACCTCAATGGGAAGATCAATATGCTCTCCCATGTTGCCTTCATCTCCTATGAAATTATCTTTCTAATCCAATGAAGTCTTAAATTACGCATCCTCCTCACTGAGATGTTGCTCAACTATCTCCTATGAAATTTGGATGTCTGTCAGATCCTTTGTTGGTACAACTCCATCTTCATCCAACTGCTCCTCCTGCTGCAATTTTTCTTCACTCTGCATGATTGTCTCCAATGGGAAGTATTATTCCATATCAAGGTGGAATAGACAATCCTATAGTATCCTCAATTCTATCTCCCATTGGGTGAGCATTTGATATGAGTGCTCCTCTTCTTCTTCCATCACTTCTTGGGAAGATGTCAATTTCTGCTCAATCTTTTCCTTCATGATAGACACTGCTAGGTGTCTTTTCTCTAATGTTAAAATTGAAACACACATGCTAGCCTCTTCTTGGTTGTCTGGAAGGAATATTATAATTCCCCCAATGACCATAATGCACCTCTGATCCTCCTTTTTCAGAGTTGAATTATTTAAATTCTCATCATCTTCATTCACATGGTCTGCAACCCCACATGAAATATTATGCTCATGAGGATTCTCTCCAGCCTCTTCTTCTTATTCTGTATGCACTCCTTGTTGACATGAACTCATATACAAGCTCCTAAGACTTTTATATAGTCTCATATCATCCTCCTTTACCACCTGGAAACTTGAGGTTTCAATTCTTCCCTCCTGGTAGTCTATGAGATATTTGAATGATCTCATCTCATTGCCCTTCTGGCAATCTGCATTACCACCTTTGCCCACCTGAAATTTTATGAGATATTCAGATGATCTCTCCTCTTCATCATTGAGGTTCCTTCCAACATCTAGTTCACAAATGTAAACCATCTCCTCTATGGCACTAAGGGTTTCATCATGCCTCATCCACCTCCTAAAATTTTGTTGTTTCCTCTTGGCAACCAACTGCTCGATAGGCCATTTTACTTTTCACTTCAAAGGCAATTCGTACCTTGAGTGTACCTAGGCCTCTTGTTGCATCTTCATCATTATCCTATCAAGTTCTACTATAATATCCTCTAGCTCTTTATCTATATGTACTTTGGTTTCCTATTGGTGGTCTCCTTGAGATCTCTGCTTATGGCCTTCAATAGCCATCTCTCACCTCAACCTCCAAGAACACAATTGCTTCATCTAGACCATCCCACCTGGTTGTATGCTTTACCTTCTCTTCAACTTAGGTGATGCAGGATCATCTCTCCACATCATCCAACCAGCCAGCTAGCCAACCACGTCGAGCGCGTGCATTCAAGCTGAAGAGAGGCGCAGCATGATTTGAAATTTGAATTAAATGTAAATTTAATGTTTAAGTTGGTGAGTTGTGAAGCCGTGCCTTTATGCAGGTTGTAGATAAGATAGGCCTTTAATGTTTGTAAGGCTGATATCTAGATCCGATAGCAGACTAGACAACCCATTCATTGTAATTGAATAGGGTAGGTAGATTGGAGGGAAGAGCTCTAAGAGCCCCCTCAGGTAAAAGAGATTTTGTATCTCATTTTGTAGTAAGTTGAGTTGTAGTTGAAGAGGATATGTGAGTAGATAGTAGAAGAGAGGATCCGAGACCTTGTTACAGGCTGTGCTCAGGAACACCTTGTAAATACAGGCATTTTCCATTTTAATACAAACAGAGCAGTTTTTCCTGCATGTATTCTGTGTTGAATGAATGTCTGTGAGTGTTCCATTGTATGCTATGAATGTATGTTGTTATCATGCATTTGAAGGAGTGTGTTTGATTTCAGGTGAAGGTCTTTGAGGCTTCATACCAGGAAGGTGTGACAGAACGTTGTGGGTTCTAATAGCCGTGCATAGAGGTAGCACTTCTGAATACTGCGGGTTCAGAAAAAGACGTGTTGCGGAACAGGAATTGGAATCAACAACTCAGGAGAAAGACATCAAGGTTGTTGAATACCTTGGAGGCAAGGCTGTGTGGGAAAAGATAGAGTTGCAGACAAAATCTCTGAGGAGTTCTGTGAAGCTCTGCCAGGTGGGCATTGAGCAGATGCAAGGAGTGCATAGGGGAAGAACTCTGCTATGAGTTCAGAAGAATCAGAATCACTGAGGATTATGTGAAGCTCTGCCAAGTGGGCATTGAGAAGGTGTAAGGAGTGAACAGAAGACATACCTGTTGGATGTTCTGTGAAAATATACTCTGCCAGGAGGGCATAGAGACAGTGTGAAGACAAGCACAAGGAGAAGAGAACTCTTTGAGTTCTGTATTTTGAAGAAGAATCCACTGAGGGATCTTCACAGGGTTTTTGAACACCCTGCAGACTCAACAAGAGGTTGCTTGAGCAGAAGGATATCCAGGAGGGCATCCAAATTCTCCATCTGTGGGAGAAAGAAGAAGGATTTATTTCCTTAGAGAACTGAGTGTTTGAGAAGCTCAGGAGAGATAACACTTTGTGTGCATGTGAACACTCTACAAAGGTGCATGAGTTGAAGAATCCGTCAAGGATTTGAAGGGAACAAACTCAGGAGGAATAGCGTCATCGAAGGGCGCAGGCGAGGACTCAGATTCTGGAGCTCGCAGAGAAAGGGAGCAAAGGTTGAGGCCTTTGGATTTTGAAATCCTTCCAAGGCTGGAAGAGAACGCGCAAAGGCTCGGGAGGAGAAATATCAGTCGTCAGATCAGCCGATAGATCTTGGACCGTTGGATTTCCCACCTCCAGGAAGGAGCAGGAGGAGCGCACAAGAACGGACGGTCGAAATTCTCTAAGGAGAATTCCCAGATTTCCATGAGCCGTCAGATCTCATGAAGGAGAAGGGGAGATACTGTAAGTATTCCCGGAAGGATTCAAATCTAAGGAGGAGCAAAACCATTTATACGAGACACAAGGGTCGTTGGATCTACGCGTGGATTCACATATCGGGGTTTCGTGGGTTGAAACTCTGTAAACTCGCCACAGGGAGTCGCGAAATCACGATACATGATATCTCGACAACTACGAGAATGGTGTGGGGCCACAGGAGTCGGCAAGAGGACAGGTGGCACATTGCATGTCGAGAGTTCGTGAGTAGAAGGGCTGAGAACTTGGTGTCAAGGGTCCCAAAGTGAGAGGACACGAGAAGCGGTGAAGTGGCGAGAAGAGTAGGAGTTGTCCATCTGAGGAGGATAGGTGGCAGAGATCGAGATATCTCATGGACTCAGAAGTTCACAAGGTGAGAGACCAAGCATTGGGTACTCCAAGTCGCGAAGACGCGAGGAGCGAGGAAGAAGGTTAGTCGTTGGATCTGGGTCGTAGGAGGACCGTTGGATCGGGAACCCCATCACATGTCGCGCATTCGAGGGTTCGGAGGTTGAGAGGAGTCACTTTCAACATCAGAAGTCATGAAGTGCCGAGAGCGGAGGCTCATGTGGACACGTGGCAGAGCCATAAGGTGAGACCCGCATGGTTGATGGGTGGACACGCGTTGCCTGGAGAAAGGACTCAACACTTCGTTGAATTCTCACATCTTGGGGAATCGTGGGATAAGAGTGTGAAGGCTTGATGCTTCAACCTGCGAGGTTGCGAGTAGCGAGAAGCATCAAGGGAGGAGTCAACCCGGCGTTGACCTATCGCATATTAGGAAATCGCAACAGGATGGCACGAGAGTTCAACTCACGAACTCACGAAGGTGTGAGTTATGAGAGGCGCTGATACTTAAGCCCTATCCTATGGTTATATGTGGGGAGGGCACTGACAAGGAAAGGAGCCATACCTGTATCGCCAGTTCGGGTATCGCAAGATTGGAAAGGAAGAGTTGGAAGCTTCGACTCATGAACTAGCAAGATCACGAGAATTAGTCTGATCTACTGATTGTAAAGAGGAGATCCCATGGAGAGGTTGTTGTGGGTACGGATTTCCCGATAGGGAAATAGAAGAGCCTCAGTGCTCTTCGGGCCAGAAGATAAGAGAAGATCATGTGAGTGGACGTGCTTGCAAGCGCGCCTGCGTCATTAGAGCATTAATGGTTTCCTCCTACAACCCTCCCAGTTGTCAAATGTCTTCTACACACCTTGAAAAAATATTCATAGAGAATCATGCCCTACTTCCTTCCCATTTGCATGTTGTCTACAGACAAAAATCAGGCTCTGATACCACTTGATCGTATCATCCTAAAACCCTCTTTCACACAGATCACAATTCGTGGATATGATACCACTTGATGCAGAACCCATCTTCCTTCGGGGGATTCTTGACCTCCCAGTCTAAGATCTTTCAAGAACTAGAGTCAGATTGACTCTCTGGGCCCCTCATGGACCCCAAAAAATGTTTACATAGGCCCCTTTCTTCCTAAGGCACAAGTTTTATGAAACTCGCGGGCTCCTACTAATCCCATGTTCCTTTTTAAAATTTGAAATATATGCGCTAGCTCGTTTTGATAAGCCCCCCGTTTCTTCATATGGAAACAGGTTATGACTTGGGACTTAACCCAAAAGGTACTAATCCTTGAGGATTTAGAGCTCTTAAAACCAAATTCTATTTCAATCTCCCAAAGTGTTATGTCGCAGAATTCATGGGATTTATCCACTTCCCCCCCCTCGAAATCAATGGTAAGGATGAGTTCCTTCCTCTAAGGATTCATACAAATTCCCATCAACAATCCCCTTCCCTCTTTCTTCTGGACTTCCTTTTCTCCGGAATGTGAGATATGTTGACACTTGTCCCTTCTGTTTGGATGGCTTAGATCTACTCTAGCTCTCAGCTCTTTAGGATTTTTCACCCAACAAAACCCTCCTTTCCTTCGAAGTGTCTATCCTCCGATGTGAGGGATCATATACCATGTGTCCATAAGATGGATTTCCCATATCCGTCGAGAAATGGATGGCTCATATATATTCGGGTCTTTGGCCTTCGAGGATTATTCACACTATTTGTATGGAATCTCCTGGAGTGTTATGGCTCTAGAGTTCCAGATCTGTCACTACGCGTCCACTGGATCCAATGGTCCAGATCTCTTTAGACTTCTGGACTTTGGTGATTTTGATTCCTCCACACTCGAAACCTTCTGAATGTGCAAAGTCCAAAGTAATTCTAAGGTTAAACCTTGCACAACTCCTCCATATCCGATGGTTGTCGGTCTCTTCTCCTATATCTAATGGCTAGTATATATTGTTATCCCCTGTGTACCTTCTTCTATCTGATGGCTCCTGTAGCTCACGCCTGGATCTAACGGCTTGGATCTAATTTCCTTTTATGATCTCCTTCGCTTTCATGGACGTATATATAATGGTCCATATTTATCCTAGTGGTAGATCCAATGACACTTGTATCTTCTCCTACTACACTATGTGTTTTCCTTCGAAATGAAGGATTTATTTAAGAATTTCTCAAAGGTTTGGGCCTTTGATTGTCTCCTGCGGGCCTGATAACTTGGGTCCGTGAATTGTGATTCTAGGAAATTTTATCCCTCCTAATCTGGAATGCTTTAAAACTCAAAGGATCTTGTCCCTTTGAACTTTCCTCTGCAAGTCCGCATGACTTGTCTTTTGTCTGTGCTATTGAAAGAGTTATTTCTCCTAAGTTATTTCTCACTTGAACCTAAAGAGGTTCAGGCCTCTTACTTGGCTAGAAAACTTTTGATGCCCTATTGGCACTCCACACTCATCCTCTTGATATTATGAACTTAGAATAATTTCACTCATGCATGCACTCCTTGCGCTCTTTTTAAGAAAATGAACCTATAAAGGTCCTTGGCATCTACAAACCTTGCAGAGTTTTTGTGCACACTTCCACTGCTCAAAACACACCTTGTTGAGCCTTCATTCAGATTGTTCAGCAACTCTATTTCACCTAAGATTTAATTACTCAATCCTCGAAGGTCTCAGTCCCTTTTCTCCTTAAAGGGATTCTTGTGCACTCCTTTAACCTGCTCAAAACACTCCCTCCTAAGCTTACAGACTATTCAGTAACTCTGGTTGTGCTTTCTCTACACAGACTTTCCTCTAGAGTTTTCAATAAATTTAAGGCTCCTTCTGAGTTTGTAATTCTTCTGGTGTGCCCTCTTGGCACATTCTTTCTGAACTCAAAAAAAAAATCAAAACATGCACTCCTTCCGTTTTCTATAGAGGTATCTATACCATGCCGTGCACTCCTTACACTAGCCTAAAGAACCCAAAATTCTCAGCAAACTCACAAAGACAGATAAGTTTATATTCTTCTTGTAGATTGAAACCTATTCATACACCTACATAATTCACATAAAAACAGTAAAAAGACATTCATAAGTAAACACTGAAGGCATATAAAAACACACATAACCTTATATGCAGGAAAAAACTGCTCTTTTCATTAAATTTTGAATTTATGTACAATGTTTACAAGCTCAGAATGCAATCGAGTATTCTGCCTTTCCCACATCTTCTCTTCTTGGCTTACATGTTACAATGATTTATCCAAGAGGGGCTCATTGATATTTCCCCCCAAGCTACCTACTTTCATTAAATTACACTGAATGCCAACAGATTCGAATTGGACCTGAACCTACCTATTTGTCATCAATTAAATATGGCATTACATAAATCCTTTACAAAGGTAATGGATTTCTTAAATCAATCCTTACAACAATTAATAATGTTTAATTACATTGAATTTTTAAATTCAATGGAAACATGAGAGGGATGTCGCCTCTCTTTCCTTGGAGTTTGTTCCTCCTTGTGCACTAATGCGCTAGCTTGCTAGTGTTTGATGAGGTGGAGAGATGCTCCTACATCACCCCATGAGGGTGCGTTGAAACAATATTAAATGAATAGAATCTTCATTAAAGGAATTAGAAGAGCACAAAAAATGAAAATTAGTGACGTGATCACCAGGATCCTCACTACCCTTGCCTTTGAATTTTGGAATATCGAAAGGAAGCTTGGTGGGGATAGGGGACCATGACGGGTCATGATGCACATGGTCATTCATTAATCTAGACAGGTATGGAAGATTGAGCATGGCCAGAAAAGGGAGAGGAGGTTGCGACATATGGCCCCAAGCTCTTGGGAAATATTGTTACTGGGGAATCACAACCCATCCAGGGTTCTGGTATGCACCATGACCCTGTATGGGATTGTAAACCCCCCTTCCAAACTGATTCATAAGGGGTTGGTTGCGCACCATTCCAGTAGGAATGTTATGATGAGGGTTGTAATGATTTCCCCCAGTTGGAATAGCTCCAGGTTGGGGATTTCCCAAGGTGTGAAAATGACCTCCTCTGAGTGTGAATATGGAGGATAGAGGCGTATTTGTCATGCCAAATGTGTTGGTCAAAATTGACTTGGAGGAGGTAGGTGTAAAGGACGTACCATAAGAAGCAGCTTGTCCGCCAGGTTGACCACTCTGTCTAGGAGCATTAAGACCTATATTAGACCCACGGTGAAAATTAGGTAGGCTTCCAACCATAGGAGTCATTTTATGGATATCATCACCGCCAAACGAGACAAGAATATGTGGAGGAGTCATGCCCCCAATCCCAATACTAGTATTTTGGTTAGACACTAGAATGGAGGATGAAAATTATGATGTGAAATTCAACATATCATAAGAAAAAGGGCTAGAGCTTGTAGGGATGGACTGAGTGTTGTATCGAGGTGTACAAAAAATAGACCCAAAAAGGTTAATCACAATGGGTTGAGTAGAAATTGCGGGCTGGATAGGAGTGATGATGGGAACCGTCGGCACTACAACCATAGTGGTTGAAGCTATCAAAGGAACACTATTAACTACAATAGGAATGGGAGTCTAGGTACTATTAGTATCTTTATGACTTGACTCACTACTCATCCTTGTATGATCACAATTATGGTAGGTGGAGGTGTGTGTACCACGTTTTATAACTTTACGTCTTTGTTATCGGACTAATCGGTAGGTACGGACACTAACATATCTCCCTAGATCCACCTGGATCTAGAACAAAACAGGACAGGACATGACTCTTTCCCTAAGTTTTGACCATTGAATCAACTAGTAGGAAGGAACAAGTAACATACCTTTACATCGCTTCCTAGGGTCTATGTTGCTCCTGCTTCGCTCCGGTGCTCTCGTGAGGTCAAGACCAAGACAACACAAACCAACCAAAGTGAAGATAGCACAATATATTCAACTTTCAACCTATGTGTATGATCAAGGAATTACACAATAAAGGGGAAATAGCTTTATGGGAAAGGGACATGCCACTGTATCATATTGATGGAAAGTAAAGATTACAACCTGACCCTTGATGTCGCAAACTTCCTTTCGATGGATCTTGGATCCGACACACACACTTTCTCAATCCTTGTATGAAGAAGATCAAATCCTCTTGATAAACTTACTAGAGTCTCCAAGCTGTTGTTCAGCTAAGTCCTTCACACAATGCTTTCACCAATTATCCAATGAATCTTGCTTAACCTTTTCCATGAGAATTCCCTCAATATATAAGAGAGAATAAGATAGTTACTTGGATAATAATGATCCCACAATATCTGGGAATCAAGTACAAGGATAACCATTCGAATGCCAACCCATCCTTCTAGAAGATTCCCTTCTAGAAACATCGAGAATTCATCTTTTTCCATGCTTTAGGAAGAGTTCGCACCCTAGCTATTCAAAATAGTGCGAGAAGTTCGCACCCTGGCTTAAAGAAGCCTGCGAGAATCAGGCATTCTCGCACCCAAATGTATTAGCAGCCTGCGAACCTTCTTCAAAAATGAGTTTTCTGGAAAGAGAGGAAAGTAACTTTTCTCAGGAGAAAGTTCTTATGAAGAGATTGAGTACACCATCATCAATACATCATCATGACGACCAAAATCATGGGTAATAGAATGCCCCCCAAAGTATGAGGTTGGAACGAGTGACAGCCGAAAGACTTTGTAAGCTGCATGTGTGTGTCGGAAACCAGGTGCACACCTAATCGGAAACCTGTGAACAACCAAGTATCTGCAGAATATCATATATACCAATTCTGAGGTAGGAATTCCCATACTCAGATCATAGACTGATGACATTGTAGACATGGGTCATGGCCACCAATCATACACTG
>SNQJ01S0020187.1:105120-115782 GCA_010110895.2 Picea sitchensis | reverse complement strand
ATATATTAATTCTGAGGTAGGCATTTCCATACTCAGATCATAGTCTGATGACATTGTAGACATAGGTCATGGACACCAACCATACACTGTGGATCCATGCCATCAAAATATAGCATAGCCACCAGGAATACACTGTGGATCTACGTGAGAAATTTCAAATTAAGACGACATAGCCACGAGACATACACAGTGGATCTATGTGTCGCAAATTATACATACTCCATCGCAACTTGGAAAAAAGAGATGATATCCAGGGTCTTCAATTTCGTCGCCCAAAGTACGAATCTAACCATGTGATTACATGTTTCGAAGTCAAACATGGCAGAAACCACTTGATTACCAGTCATTGATGAAATTGTTAACAAGTGCGAGGGAAATCACCATTGATGTCAATGACTCCCAAGGTACACTCATACAATCCATTGAGTGTGAATGAATGAGTTGAAGTCGAACATTCAACGAAATCTTTTGATCATGGTTCAATGATGTAAACTCACTGTCGAAAGCAAGGAAACCTGCCATTGAGGCATGCAAGCTCCAAGGTACCAAAGAATTTCTAAGTCTTGATTCGGGATAATGAGCTGAAGTTGACGGAACAAAACTCGTCACAAGAGGGCCTTGATGTATCCCCCATCAATGACACAAAATGAGTAACAGGTTTTGAAGGTGAAATAGAGTATGATGTAAATCAAACTGGACACAGGGAAGGCCGACACAGAGAGAATGGAAAACTGCAGATGGCTGACTCAATATAGGTTTCAGATGGACTTCTCTTGAACATATGAATGACACGACCAATGATTTGGCAGCATTGAATCAAAGATGACACAGGGAATGACCTTGTAGCAAATCGAATGAGAGGCAAATGGATTTCCCAAACTGGCTTCAAATGATGAATAGGGGGTGTCATGTTCAAGAGAGACACTTACTGCTAATCAATACGAAGATGAAAACATATCCCTTTCCCAAATTTTCCCCCACCATTTCTGGCGAGTACCTCTTTATTTTTACACAAACTTGAGGAGGATAACATATGCTTGTTGATGTAAGCTCATCCTTCAGACGAGTCCCTTGAAGTATGTTTAACGAACCCTAAGAATGAGTGGTTCGGTCCCATTACGGGTCTGTCAATGTTTGTTTAACGAGTCCAAAGATAGAAAACTCGAAGGTTTTTCATGATTATAGAGTCTGGAAAAACACTTAAAAGAGAACTCTCTCAGTTCCTTTTTTCGTAAAATAGTCTGGATGAGACCAAAAAAGAGATAAATTATCGCTCACCAGACACTTACTTCAGATACTTTATAGAGTGTGAAAATAGAAAGGTCGCTCGATGATCTTTTCATGTTTAGATAGTCTGATAAGAGCTTAAAGAGGACTCCAGGGGGGTTCATTTTTCATATAACCTTGTTGAGCCTGAAAAAGTGATAAAAGTATGCTCGATCATGTTCTCATGTATTTTCGAGCAGAAGAACGGACAAAGACCACGCTCGAGGTTTTATACAAAAACCATAAAAAACAATCAAAACACGCAATGACAAAGAAAAACATGTCTGTATCCCTGTATTTAACCATGAAGTCATTATACCTGCAAAAATTACACTCAAAGGGACATTAGGGATTAGGGTTTAATAGATAAATAATCATAAAAAACCAAATGACATAGTAAAAGTAAATAAAAAGGAGTAAATACTCTTTTTACCACATCATTTTTACCTTTCCCCTATTTGAGCTCAAAAAACCCCTCTTTCCCTCGAAGTTCGGTGTCAAATTGAAGGAGTTACGAGTGTCCATTCAATGAACCATCATTGACAGTAAGGTAGGCTCTTTGTCCTAAACACTTTCATGGTTTAATTTTTCAATTTCATTGGTTAAAATTCATTTTTGGGTTGATTTTACAAGCCCTACTTGTGCGCTTCCATTCTCACAGGCGGGCTACACAGGACCTGCGAGAATGGGGCATTCTCGTAGGTGAGCCTAAGGCAGCCTACAAGGTTCTTGCACTGTGCACACAGGGCACCTGCGAGAGCCGCATAGCTCAAAAAAAATTTAAAAATTTACCCAATGAACAAGAACCAAATCATGAAAAAAGTTGCCAATCTTCTTGTTGTGCCTCTTATGCAGATAATTGGACATCAAAATGGTGCTTGAATGGTGCAAAAGGGAGCATGAAGAAGACAATGCAATGGCCAGAAATCATCCACCTACTATTTCTTCTTTGAGAAACTGTGGACTCCTGAAGTACTTTCGTATCCCGGTTATGAGGGCCCAAGTCGGGTTGTTAGAGTACCTGGTGCGTATGTGGGACCCTGATCAGCAGGCATTTCATGTGGGGGTCCACACACTATCCTTAGATATTGAGGAAATTTCCTTTTTGACTAGATTTTCAGGGCGTGGGCACTATGTGAGCCTGATTGGTGGAAGAGGTGGTGGGCTTCCCATGACTGAGTACTGTCATTTACACTGCATTCCCAAGGCAAAGAGAAAGAAGGGAAAAGTAGCTATTTGGGGGGTACGATATTTGAGCCTCTGTACTATCCTATTTACCATAGCTCATATGGCTAGAAGTTCTGCTCCTCACATGGCGTTATAGAGTTACTTCCAATATGCCATCGAGTGTATTGAACCTTGGGTGTTCAACTGGGCAGATGTTGTGCTTCGTAGTATAAAAAAGCAGTTGACCAAATGCAGACGAGGTAACCTGAAGCAATTCGGGTACGGATCTTTGTTGGTGTCCTTCTTCCTTGAGAGGGTCCCATTATTGAGGCTCCAGGTTGAGTGGAATATACAGGCTCCTAGGGATCCAAGGATGCTGAGATGGTGTCGGCTCATGGCCCGGCATGTAGCAGGACCGATCATCAAGTATGATGATACTTTCTTTGACTGGCTTCAACCACAACTATTGATGGTTGACGAATATGCTTATACCGGGTTGGATTTCCGAGGAGATCTGGATTTAGTACTGCCAGAGGATTCTCAGTGGGGGGACCTTGGTAAGGAGTACACACATTCTTCTTTTTAAATGTTTTGTGAATTTTTATCATATTCAAATTTTTTTGTTTTATATGTTCGTCCAAAGACTAATACAAAATCGTTTGTTGATGTCATAGATGTTGGACCTTACAGACCTCCTGGTACTTCTCCCATTCAGCGGTGAGGAGAGGTAGCGATGGCGCCACAATATGTTGAGGATTATCAAGTGGTGGAACAAAATCTAGAGGGCATGACCATAGATATTCCAGACATGACTCTGGAAGAGGTTCCACAATGTGATCAACGTCATATTGTAGGAGTGTCAGGGTCCATGAATCGAATTCTCCGTAGGGTTTCTCGAGCAGTCGTGTGTTACCGTGAACGTCATCCATGACATCACTTTGTAGAAGCTATGAGCTTTAGATTTTGACATTTTGGTCTTCAGAAAAACTTTTTGTAAAAACTCTTTTGATCATTATATATACAGACGACCTCTACCGTTTTACCTTATATTGTGTGAATATTGATTTGATTGATTTATAAATGATTCAAATGTCTGTCCAATACATAATTATCCAATGCATCTGTTAATGTATTTAGACATCTAGGAATATGTTTATATTCAATGTGATCAAAATAACGTTCCAAGAGGCGCATTCGCAAATACACCCATAACAATGTAGGACTTCGAATAGTGTAGACATTACTTAACTGTAGTACTACAAGCTACGAATCAAGTCGCACAACCAAATGACGAATTCCGAGCGAGATAGCATCAACCAATAATTCAATAACGACGCTATACTCTACAATGTTGTTGGTCACACGACCAAGGCACACACCTCGTAAGGAGACACGTTTGTTTGTAGGGGCATAAATTGCCCACGCAGCGGAAGCAAGGTTCTGAGTACTACGGCTAGCGCCATCAGCGAAGCCAATATAGGGTAGCGAAGACTCTGACATCTGGAAATCAAACACAACGTCACATAAGGGCAGAGACTAGATAACAACAAAAGCAAGCTATAGTAACACACAAAAAGTATGATACAATAAAATACAAGTACTTGTGCACAGATGATTGTATGCATAGTACTTCTTCAAGTACAACCCATTCCTAGTTTCAATCAAAGGGATACCATCATAATGTACCAACTCATAAGCTCCTTTTTCCAAAACTCGTCGAACGATATAAGGACCTCGCCACATGGGTTCGAATTTCCTAGCTCCTAACATATTTCAATCTTGTTCATAGAGAAGAATAAGATCACCTTCGGAAAAAATGCGAGGCTTGACATGCTTGTCGTATTGGGCCTTGACACGCTTTTTCTGGGCTTCTATGACTAGGGTGGCATCGCGCCAAGTTTCGTCCAATCGCATAAGATACAATAGATGTTCTTCCTCGGCAGAAGTGTGGGTAGGAGTTTAACAACTAGTTTTAAAGAAGGTATCTCGCATTCAATCGGGAGAATGTCTTCCACACCATAGACTAACCAAAAAGGTGTAAACCCAGTAGCAGACTTGATGGATTTCCGATACGCCCATAATGCTGAAAACAACATTGTGTGCCAACTTGTTTTATGAATCCCTATCATTCATCGGAGCATAGTTATGAGAACTTTGTTGATTGCTTCGACCTGGTCGTTGGCCTGTGGATAATAGGGAGTTGAGTTATCATGGCGAAGACCCAACTTTTCAGTAAGTTCGGACATCATAAAATTCCTAAAGTGGCTATCATGATCAGTGACGATAGCTTGGGGAACACCAAAACGATCTATGACGTGATTAAAAAGGAACAATGTTGTGGTCTTTACAGTGTTGTCAAATGTCGGCATCGCCTCAGCCCATTTCGTAAAGTAATCAATGGCTACAATGATGTAACCATGCCCCCCAGCCGAGTGAGGGTGACATGTCAGGAAATCGATGCCCCATTTCACAAAGGGACCAACTGAGACCACAGGGTGAAGAGGAGCAGGATGTGACCAAATCTTCTGATTATAGGTCTGGCAAGCATGGCATTTCTGAACGGTAGTGATGTAGTCGTTAAACAAAGAAGGCCAAAAATACCCTGCACGTAAGATTTTCTGGGCAGTATCATACCCAGACATATGACCACCACATGCTTCAGAATGGCAGTCATTCAGAGATTTCTAGGCTTCGTCAAACGTTAGACAACATCAAAAAATAGAGTCAATCCCCCGACGATAAAGAGTATCCACGAGGATAATGTATTGACAATCTTGATAGCGTATTCGACATCGGTCAGTACTGGATAAAGTTGGCCGAAAATTCTGGGTTTGGAGATAACTAATGATATCCCCATACCAAAGATCATTAGTGCTAATAAGGGAAAGAGATTCATCGGGTAATGAATCAACTACTACATTTTCCGTTACCGAATGGGGAAAGTCGCATATCAACTCAGCAAAAACTAAGGACTTCTTGGACTTGGCACGTTCAAATTCCAAGTCAAACTCCTGGAGTATCACAATCCATTTGGAGTATTTCCCCCCTAGCAATTGACGTGTCAGAATGTGTTGCATAGGGTTGCAATGAGAAATCATCGTAGTCTTGCGTGAGAGGATATAGTGCCGAAAGCATTGAACGGCTTGGACGGCGGCCAAGGCCAGTTTCTCCACATGTTGATACTTGATTTCAGTTGGCGTGATACTTCGAATTAAGTAGTAAATAACATGTTCGTCGTGAGCATCATCCTCTTGAACGAGAACCATACCAATAGTGTACTCTGAGGCAACAAGATAAAGGAAATAATCACGACTATAATCGGGGGGGGAAAAGAAGCGGAGCATGTGTTAGGGACAATTTCAAAGCCTCAAAAGCGTTGTTGGCAATGGCATCCCAGACGAACTCTGAATCCTTTTTTAATAGCCGCATAAATCCATGAGTTATCTCGGCATAATTTGGGATAAAATGACAAAGAAAGTTTTCTTTCCCTTGCAAACTTTACAACTGGCGAAGTGTAGAAGGAGGAGGGAGATTAAGAATCGCCTCAAACTTTAAAGGATCCACCTGGATCCCTTGACGCGAAATGATAAAACCTAGAAGACGGTCGGATTCCACATAGAAAACGCACTTGTGAGGATTCAAACAAATATGGTAGAACCGACAGCGAACGAAAATGGCTCGGAGGTGGGTTGGGTGATCGACCCTGCGCATTGAATGAGCGGGTAAATCGTCCAAATAGGGTTGAACGATATGCTTGATATCATGGAAAGCATAAGACATAGCACATTGAAAAGTAGTGTCGGCGTTCTTGAGACCGAAAGGAAGGTTTCGATAGGCAAAAGTACCCCAAGGACAAATAAAAGCAGTCTTATGTTGATCCTCGGGAACAATTTTGATTTGATTATATACGAAGAAACCATCCATGAGAGAGAAGATTTCACTTATGGCGCAGTCATTGACAATCTGGTCGATGAAGGGGGTAGGAAAGTTGTCTTTTGGATAAGCTTTGTTAATATCCCTATAATCAACGCATACACGAATAGTGCCCTGTTTCTTATCAATCGGGACAAGATTAGAAACCCAGTCTGTTAGAGCCACCGGATAAATAAAGCCAACTTTCAGAAGTTTCTCGACTTCGAGTTTTATAGCAGCCGCTTTACGTGGGTGAACTGGATGAAGGCATTGTCAGATGGACTTAGCGTCAGGATATGTCTTTATCTCATGTATCACAATCTCAGGGTCGATACCCGACATTTCTTCGTAACTCCAGGAGAAGATGTCATGAAACTCTTTTAACAGGGACGTATAGGTGACTATTTCATCTGGGGAACATGAAGCTCCAATATGGACATTTTCGACGATTTCAGGTTTGATGGATATGTCAATGGGAATTGTGGGAAAGATATTGCTTGAGTTCCCTTCGGAAAACACATCGTGTGCAGACTCGAGAATGGTCGATATGACGACAACGGTCGACGAGGTCGAATTCCATTGGTAGTTTTCAAGAGTATGTTGCTCCAAAAAAAGGATGGAACGATGATGCCCATCGTCCCAAGGGGTGTCCTCCATAACAGACATGATCATCTCATCTGTGGGAAAAATGACACGAAAAGGATCGGGAGACAACTCATTAGGAGAAGGGGTAGAAGGTGTTGCCGATTGAACGGCCTGATAGGTGAATTCAACTAGACTTAAAGGCATTTCATTGCTGAAACGAAGATGATCTCCAGGGTCAGGGACTATCCAGAGGTCATTAGACGTAGGAAGTTCGTGAGGAAAAATGGAGATCATGTTGATAGAAGCAACAGACGGGCGTGGAACGTCGGGTGGTGAAATGGGGAAAGTACCCATTAACGAAGAATCCTTGAGAAGGTTAACACCGACGTTCTCATAACTCGGCGGGGTTTTAGCGATAAACGGTACGTTTCCAGTACGGGTATCGGAATTAAAGAAGGCAAGTTGGTCGACAGTAATAACCTTTCCTTGATAAGGGAAATGTACTACACGGAAAAGGGTCGACACAACGACGTGCATGGAATCGATCCAGCTGCGTCCAAGAAGAAGATTATAATCAAGGGGAGCGTCAAAGACTTCCACTTCGACTTGGACCGTTTTTCCTTCTAACGTGATGGACAACGAAGGAAGAACACCATAGGGATTAAAACCAGAGTCATTTAAAGATTTAAGAGTGTTTTTTGATTCATTCAAAGAAGGAGAGCCAATGTCTTTCCATCAAGCAAGAGACATGACACACGTCGAGGCACCCTCGTCGATAACGGTTCAACAAATGTTCTTGTCAGAGACAACAACTTGTATCTGGAACGCAAGTTGAAGGGGTAACCTTGGAATGTGATCTTCCAAGTCAAATATTATTAAATTCGTGTATGTCGGGTCAATTCCACCGATAGCTTTCAACAGTTCCTTCCGTTGTGCAGGACAAGTTTGAAGGACTTCAAGGGCTGACATCGCAGAAGGTTCTTGGGCCAGATCTTCAACAATGTTGTAGTTCTGGGCCGCACGAGCATGAGGATTGAAAGTCGATTTATGAACAACGCCCTTTGGGGTGGGTCGCATAACTGTGTCGAGGCTCGGCCATTCTTGATGAAGAGGACCATTAGTAGGTGGAGTCATGGGAGAGGGTTGTACCAAGGAAGGGGGTAAATCATCAACCTTCTCCTTAGAGGGAGAATAATATTTGGCTCGAGTAGTGAGTGCATTGTTGTTCTTCTTAGAATCATCAGTACACATCAAAACATATTATGTGGTAGAAGATGAGGGTTGGTCATGGATGACCAACTGAGCCTATTGTTGAGACGGGAAGGGTTGGGACAAGACAACCGGTGCAGGTGGTTTCGGAGCTCCCTGAAGGAACTTAGTGACCTCGGCACGTCGTGGACAATCCTTCGTGTAGTGATCATCACCACAGATAAGGCAATGGTATCATGGTTTGCACTTATCCCGATCGTCAACAGGAGTAGTTTTGGTTTTCTGTGCTTGAGAATTATTTTTGCCCTCCTTATTGTTACCTCTCCCCTTTTTAGATTTGTTTTTACTGGATGGGGTAGATTGGATGGCATTTACCTCAGAAGTCTTGCCGGTGGGAGTGGCAGGAGATGGATCGTTTTGAACATTAGAAGAAGAATATTTAGGGTTTGTGTTTGAAGTGGAATGTGATTGGGCTTGGGCAGTACAAATCACACCGTCAGCCGCATGCGAGGCAGCTGGAGTAGTTGAAGTGATGGAAGTATTAGGACGAGGTAAGTCAGGTAATAAATCATAAAGGGTTCCCGTTTGTGAATAAACGAGGTCAAGATATTGAGCACGACTTATAGCCCGCTCTTCCATGACTATGCCACCCATGGCAATGTCCTTACTGATTTTGTTCACAAATGATTTTGTAAACCATTCTTCTAGTAATTGATCGGGGAGTTCAAGTTTAATGAGACGTCATCTCCTTCGCCACTCATGGATGTGATATGAGATATGAGTGCCTTTAGTCTGTTTGAAGGAAGTCAAAATATCGGTCCCGGTATCATAACGGATCGGCAACTGGTAATGCGTAAGGAAATCCATAGATAGGGTGTTGAAGTCAGAGAAGAAACCTCGGGGAAATTCGATATACCACTTCGCAGCAGAACCTGTAAGGGTTCGTTGAAAAAGACGTAAATGAATAGAGTCATCCATCAACGAGTTGGATGAGAACCATAGGTGAAAAGTCATAACCTGATTGTTTGGGTCCTCTCCCACTTTCCCGTCGAATTTAGGAATGTCTGATGGAAGCTTGACTAGTATAACAGGCCATTGGGGAGAGAGATGAATAATATCATTTAAAATCCTTGACAAATCCAGAAGATCCAAAGTGGCGAGAAAGGGTAATTATCGATTCACTTGCGTGTACTGGTGGCTTTGGGGAGGAAGCCCTGTCAGCAAACCAGTAGGACCATAAGAAGTCTGCATATAATGTGAAGATCCAGGCATATTCGATGGTGGTTGGACTAGATAGTAGCTCATCGGATTATACCCTGAAACAGGGGCTTCAGTTTGAGCATTCGCCCCCCAAATGGGATTGAACGAACCTGGATATGGTTGGCCCATACTAGGGGGTGTTACAGACGCAGCTGGAAACTGCTGCCCCCCAGAAGTTTGAGGAGGATTTTGTATCAAATGATTCCAATAATGGGCCAAAGACATAGGTATGTTTTCCCCATAAGGTGGGGTTGGTCCTCCCATCGAAGGTGGTGTTCCAGTTGGGTGTTGCCAACTAAGAGGGGGTTGAGTTATACTACCTTGATGAGATTGTCCACTAACCGGAAACTGATAAGTTGGAGTGAATGATGGAATAGCGCCACTAGGATTAAGATCCCCAGTAGAAGATGAAGAAGGTCCTCCAAAAGGAAATTGAGGAAGTGTTGGGACAAAACTAGGAAGAAAGTACCCAGAAGAAGAAGGACCACTAGGAGAGCCGAATGGAGTTTGTGCAGGAGTAGGAATGGAAGCATTCAACGCACGATATCTAGGTGGTAGTGTCGAAGTGACGTTGGGCGTTAGCGGTGTGTTGATGGGAGCAAGACTAACTGCAGGAAACCCAGTTGGAACACTCGTAGTAGCTGTAAGATGGGCCATTTTGGTAGGGAAGGTAAAGTGATAAGCAGTAGTCAACGGTACTGTCTCTGGACTAGAGATTTCAGAAATCACAGGTGGATTGATTTCAGAAATCACAGGGGAACCTGGACCAAAAAGGTCTCGTCGGAAAACACCTGTAGACCAAAAAAGATCTTGGCCTTCTATACCGGGAAAGGGTCCAACTGGTGATCCAGAAGATGTAACAACTAGTTCTCCAGAAGAATTCAGTCGCATAAATGGTCACTCAGAATCAGGGTGAAGTCGAAATTCCTCTCGAGTATTAGTAATTCAGAAATTTTCTAGAGAGTCAGTCTGTTCCACTTGTGGTGTGGTGACAACTGTGACTTCACTTCGCCGAGGAGAGCCCTCAGGTGTACTGGTAGGCAAGGGTTGAGAACCTTCCAGATGCTCTGGAGATAAACCCTGCATGCTACGTGAATGACACGGAGGAGTTATTGTAAACGAGTGACAATCTTCATGAAGAAAATCCTATGGTCAACTTCGAGAAACAAACAACACGCGCTAGTAAACAAAATCTAGGAAGCAACACCAAACAAACAAGACCTTCTAATTTCAAAGCCACTAGTTGGTGATGAAATCCAACGT
>SNQJ01S0020187.1:76536-96288 GCA_010110895.2 Picea sitchensis | reverse complement strand
CTTATTCCTTCCTACTAGTTGATTCAATGGTCAAAACTTAGGGAAAGAGTCATGTCCTGTCCTGTTTTGTTCTAGATCCAGGTGGATCTAGGGAGATCAGTTAGTGTCCGCACCTACTGATTAGTCCGATAACACCTATTAGTTGGTGACTTCTCCAGGATGTTTGATTTTAGAGTTGGCTGGGTTGACTTTAGGGAGATGCATTGGCAGGACATGATCCTTGATAGTGGGGACGATTCTTTGAGGCATTACAACTTGTGGATACAATACTAGAGGATGCAGACTGGGCACGATGGTCAGACAATTATGATAAGAGTGGCATAGTGACAACATGGTGGTTTCTTTCTGAGATTAGCTTGGGACCTTAAGATTTCAATATTAGACAACTCAGTAGCTGACACGAAGGTGAGAGCCAGTTTTTTCATCCACAAGAATGGTTCCCTAGTAGTGCAGTTCTTTGAGGGGTTGATCAGATTGTTGTAGTATCGATTTTCTCTACTTATCGATGGTTTGTAGGGGTCTTATTATGCCAATACATTGTTGAACTACACATTGAGCGGAGGAAGCTTCAGATATTCCAGGGTGGTTTGGGATCTTGGTATCATTTTGAGTTTCAGTCGATGGTGCGTTAGTTTGTGATGGAATTACTTGAGGAAAAGAAATATTTTGGAATGGAGGATTGTAATGTCCCCATTTTTTAACTCCCCTGCTCCACGATCATAACTGACCTTGTAATTTTATGTCGGTTTGGCCAAAGGAGTAAAATGAGGTTAACGATGATCTTGGTAATTTTTGAGGGGTTATATGCGGCCCAAGATAACACATTCTCCATCCTTCATAATCAAGATCATTTCCACATAGTCCGCTCTTGGTTTCATGGCGTTTCGACGATTTCCATAATTTTGGTTATTATTGGGCATAATTTAATTAAATGCACTAAATATGTTATTGAGACCATATTATCCGAAGGGATGTAATAACTCGTTGGAACTGAGACGAGAAGGCCTAAAGGTAGAAATTATGAGAAAGGGATTTTTGACGTTTGGGAATGCCTTAGAAGCCACTTAATCACTTTCTAACTTCAAAAGGGGGTTTAAAAGGGTTATAAAGTGAGATAAATATTCATGTGGATTTGGTGAAAGAGAGGAAATATCTAGAAGGAGTTCACAAAAGTATAAAGGAAGGGTATCACTTCACCTTTCCTTATTATAATTTGATCTATCATTTTGGAGTGCTCTTAGAGCCATTGTTTTGTTAGGGTTTAGTAAAATCCTTCCACCATTGCAATTTAGTTTTGGTGGTGCAATATCTACTCTAGCTAGACAAGAAGGAAGATCCATCGAGGATATTCAATTGAGATTCATCTATGTTTGGAGGTGTAGATTGATAGGGTTTTTTGGTGTTGATCATGACATCATCCAAGTTTTATCTTGTTATTGTGTGTTTTTCATTGATATAGTGCAGTTTCCATAACAGGCATTAGGTGATTGTATTTAGATTTTCATTCATAATAAAATAATCCATGATTCTCTTATATTCCATGTGTATCTAGTTTTACTGATAATATGTTTGATGAAATGTCTCTAGTGGAATGAATGTAAGTGTTTGTGGGAAAATAACATAATATCATATAAATTCATGATATCCATGTCTAGCTCTATTGGGGATATTACAGAATGTTTGATTTTGGTTTCAAATTATTGGTTTGTGACAACATATACCCTTGTCGTTATATTTTTTTGGAGTTTTCTCAAGTGTTTGGGTTTCTGTATACCTAGAAACGCTTGAGATCCTGCTTAAATTTATAATCCCATGAGGAGATTATTGAGATATGTATTCATTTCTACACAGAGAAATAAATAATACCATTGGCCCCCATTTAGTTTAGGTGTGTTGAGTGTCTGTTTAATATATTCTTATTCTCTGTTCCTTAATTCAATTTGCAGGATGGAAATCCAATAAGTGGCATCACAACTAAGGTCAGGTGAAGGTCTTTGAGAGATGAGGAAATATTGTCATTCATGCATAGAGAAGGATATTCTGCTACAAGGGAACTGACGGCTTGACAATTTTTCTCTGAGGAGGAAAACCCTATGAGTTTAAAAGGATATTGAACATTGAGGAGAGATTTTGGCAGAGTGGTAGATTTCGATGACATGGAAATAGTTAGAGTGAGGTTTCCTCTTGGGTATATTTCTTATGTATGCCAAGTTTTGCAGTTTGGATGATGCACATAAAGCGTTTGATAGAATCCTTCAACTAGGTGATCATGGACCGTTATGATGAGTTGCCAGAGGAGGAAAGTTTAGATGTGGCATTGATGGTGGCAATTCCAGAATGGAAGCAGAGTATTGATGGGCTTACTCAGATTCAAAGCAATGGTGAAAGTCTTCAATGCAAAGTTCGAGGTGGAGTTATTTTAATGTAAATGGGCATACAAATGTAAGACTTAGTTAGGCATGTGTACCCAAGTTTTTAAATTTCATTAGTAAAGTCTAGACGTAGACCTAGATTATAGGGGGAGCATGTTGTATTCCTACATACCCTGACTTTGAGGGAAGTTTAGTCAATTTTGGTCATGGAAAGGGGGATTGAAGTTAGGTCAAGAGTCAAGGTTTCGAGCACATGTATTTTGGTAGTCTGTCATTTTAGAGCCCATGGATTTGATTTAATGAATCCTTTAAAAGGGCTTAGGTCACTCCATTGAAATTATCCCAGAGGTGAGGGGTGAAGTATAATTTGGCTCACTTGACCAAATTTGGTCAAGGGAGCAAGGTTTAATATCTCTACTGGTCATGGTGATGGAGCTAAAGGATGCAGATTGTGGGATCATACTATTCACAAATCATCATTAGCAGAGATATGTGCTATGAGAAGTTGCTTAGGATCTCAAAGGAATATTTGTTTGCAAACTCAAGGAATCATTGTATGGTCTATGGTAACCAGAAAAAGTACAAGATGTGTTATTCCTTAATGGTGAGCCAATATTTTCTTAAGAAGTGAGTATGATCATTGTGTTTATGGAATATTCATTATCTTGTTGTTAGATTGATTATATTCTTGTTGCAATAAAAGAATGGTTCAGATCAGTAGGTTAAAGGATCAATTGGCTAGGACTTTTGATGAAGGATCTAAGAGACAAAAAACAAATCTTGGGCATAGAAGTATATAGATATGGGAGAAATGGTAAGTTGTGGTTGTCACTGATGAGGTTCAGTATGAACTTTGTTAAACCGGTAAATATCCCTTTAGATTTCCATTATAGGCTTTCTTCATGTTTTTGTCCTAGTAGTAAGGAAGAAAAAGATTATATGTCTTGTTTACCTTATGAAAATGAAGTAGGAAGGTCGATGATTATGATGGAATGTTCAAATAATTCACATGCATTTGGTGTTGTCAGTGAACACATGGTAAAACCAGGTAAATAACATCAAAATGGGTGCTTCGATATTTGAGAAGCACGCGTATCACCTACAGTGGTTGTAGTTATTTAGTTTTTAGTTATTTTGATTTAGTGGAGGTGGAGTGGTCCATACTGGAGAAAATTGTGCAGACATGTTCACACAACCAATATTGTTAGAGAAGTTGTGGTGGTGTTTGGATTCTTTTGGATTGCAGGAAGGTGATGACTTATTTGTTGGGAAAGGTATTAGGAAATTATTATCAAGGAGGAGATTGTTGGGTTGTGAAAACACATATCATTTCCATTACAATTGCTTAGAGGTTTCTCAAGCGTTTGGACTTCTGTATGCCTAGAAATGATTGAGATCTTTCTTAAATGTAGAAGCATATGAGGATCTTCTTGAGATGCGTATTCATTTCTCCACAAAGAAATAAAGAATACCATTTCCTTCCATTTAGTTATGTTTTGTTGAGTGTGTGTTTTATATCTTATTCTTCTATGTTCATTAATTCAGTTTGTAAGCTAGAAGTCCAACATAAATGGTAATAGGACTATGGTTAGGTATCGATGTTTGTTCTAGTAGAGACTCTTGAGTGTGCTATTCAATGTTATATTTGGGATTTAAATGGTAATCAGACAATGGTTAGGTATACTATTTTGGGATTTTATTGGTAGTCGACTATGGTTATAAATTCATTGGGATTTGAATGGCAGTCGTATTATGGTCATGTATTGAGGATTCTTTTGGGTTTTGAAGGGTAATAGTCAAGGGCTTGGTTGGTTAGATAGTTATTGATTTTCTGGGCCTCTTAGTTTTCCATTTCTTCTTGTTGGATTTGAGGGTTTTGGTTTTCATTTATGGGGTTAAGGTTTTGGGAGTTTTGATTATAAGAATTAGGATTTTTAGGGTTTGGGTTTTGAGTATCCATTGAAGAAAAAATAAGATCACTATTTGTGACATAAAATATGTTTTAATTCAACTCAAGATTTCATTCTAGTAATGACAAGAAAAACAAATGAAGGATTTTAGAAAAAAGGAGAAAAAAAACATACCCCAACAATTCTCCCTACCATAGTTAATTATGTGATGAATGTCAATTGGGGGTTCTGTGCTTGATTGGATGGTCATGTAATCAAAGGGTGGTGGGGTGGTGTTGTTCAAATAGAATATGTATTTTTTCTCAATAGTTCTATCTCACTATCGTGTTGGAATGAACAAATGAAGTGGCATGCTATGCATTTTTTAATTTTTCCTCTATGAGAAATAAAATACATATGCATTATTATACACCATAAATAGAATGCATACATATTTTATAGTACATATGCATTATTTCACACTAGAATTTTACAATCCTAATAATAGCTCAGGTGTTAGGCACAACATCCACACAGCTTAGAATTGGAAACACATTTGTGTTACAAATATTGTTAATGAGGACATGTTTTTGAAATCTATGGTGGCCCAATATAGTGGACTCAAATTGATTCGTAGGCCTTAATACAAGTTGACTAAATGGACAAGATAATCATAGATCACTCAATATTTAAAGTAATCCACAATGAAAAATATTTTATGGCTCATTGTTTACACAAATTATAATAAGCTTGTCTTCTCATTTTCATAAATAATGAAGCAACAAATTAGAATTCAAATGCAATAGAAGAACACTATGAGGAAGAAATACTCCTAACTCCATTCAAAGACACCACAAAAGATTCAATGTTGGTTCTAATTCTGATATGGATTGGAAATAAGAGCCTAGAAGAGCCTAGAAGAGATACTCATTTTAATTCCAACTCTATAATGTAAAGGAAATGCAACAATATCCTTATTTATAAGCATAATAAGATATCACACATAAATAATGAAAACTCTTATTTACTTCCATCCATTTTCATTCGATTTATATGTATAAAAGAGAAAACAATAAGCTTATTTATATGACTATAAAATCGCTATATGAATTTAATGATCCAATGAGTTAACCCATATTTTCAAACTTTAAATAACCTTATATTTTCCATGTGTTTTTCTAGAACTTTTATATATGTATCCATTTCTCCTATCTCTACTTTTAATTTATTTTAGAATTACATCAATATGAGAGAATTGTTCATCATTTCTCATGATAATCATAGAGAATTGTTAATCATTTCTCGTCATAATCATAGAGAGAAAGAGAAGATCCTAATTGTGGCATCAATTGAGATTGTTTATTCATAACTTGTGGTAGATGACATATTCAATGCATTGAACATCGTTATATCTATTGTAACTCCATATATTCCACTTAGCTTTAGTTTAAATAATTACTTAATTCCTTCACCATCTCCCATCTAGAAGAAGCTTTCATGATTCACTAGTTGCAAGTTGGAGATAACATGCATATGAGACCCTTGATTATCAATGTACCTAATTGGTGATTTCAAGGAAATCTTTGAGGGAATTTTTTTTTGAAGTGGTTTGGTTAGTATCTCATGGCATTTCCTAGTAATGCAATAAATGTGCAATGGTCTAGGACTATGATTAGTGTTAATATTTGAGTATGTCCATGGAGCCACGTTTGTCTTCATGATTGTGTAAACATGGAATAAGTGTCCATGATTTTAGTAAGTTGTTTTATGGTTATGACAACTATAAATATTCATGGTGTAATCCTTCTCATACGATTATGAAATGTTTATTTATCATTGATTTGACATTTGTATTGGAGGTTTTCGATGTAGCATTGAAGAGTTTCCCTCACTTGAATAAGGTGAACATTCTAACTCAAGCATTATACTTCCATATTGTGATGATAATTTATGTTGTTGATCTTGCAGACATTGTGTTATATTGTCTTTTGGTTGAAAAAGAAAAAAACATACTCAGTCCATAAATTTTTTTAATAATAATTTGAGAGACACCTTCCACCATTTATATAATGATTTGTGAATGACATTCAACTAAATGCCATCTCATAGGAGAAATACTCCTATGTCATAAGATTAATTCAAATAAATGCTATCTCATAGAAATAATATGCCTATGATAAGATTGTGTTCTTGATATTCTTTTTCTATCTTATAAGAGTAATATTCCTATGATAAGATTGGTTTCACTATATTACTTTGCATTCATAATAACATATCCCAATTCACTTTCCCATACTAAAAATTGAATATTCATTATCACAATTTATGTGATATTATTTCTAGAAATACTTTAAATGTTATTTTCATATCTTTATCAAAATCTTTCCATTACCAAGAATTTATCGTCCATTATACTAAAATCAAATTTATGTAGTACTTTATTTACACACTCTTATCAAAAATTAAATTTTTATTATCACAAATTAAAATTTCCATTATCACAATTTATGAAATACTATTTATCAACATACTTTATGTTATTTTCATATCCTTATCAAAATCTTTCCACTACCAAAAAAAAAATCTAAAATCTAAAGAAAATCAAATTTATGCGATGTGTTATTTTCATACCCTTATCAAAAACTACGATTTCCACGCTATTAATTTGAGATGTTTTCCTACCCTTATCAAGAACTATGATTTCCACACTACTATTATTTGTGTTAAAAAAATTGTGCGTTATTAGGTATATTAAAAACATTGAATAAGGAATTTATTATTTGTGGTAAAGGCTACCCTAAAATGTTAATGTTGTTGATTCACAATAAAAGTCTTTATCATTATCACAATCCCGAAGCTTTATTATTGTCACTGTCCCAAACAAACATTGACTTCAAAAAGGGCTCGGGTGGTCTCCACCAACCCACTTTAGTTCATTCGTTATTTCAATGCAAACCATTTATATTTTGAAAGTCGGCCCGAACACAAACAAGTCTCGGCCCGAATCTGTTTTTCTAGAGTATGATAAGCACATCAGCATTGGTTTTCCATAAATATATTTATGGAAAACCGATTCCAAAAAGTCCAATTCCAGAAAATCCTATCTTATCGACTTAACTTGCCATGCAAGATTATCTTCCAAAGACAACCTTTTTTATATATGGGCCAACGCCATGCCTCCGTGTGCGTGCATGTGGGGCTTATTGCAAATGATGCACGTGGCTAACAGATTTGATTGTGGTTTGTCTTAACATAAACTACTTCGTTGCTTCCTTGTGCATGCATGCATGCAAGTGGGGCTTATTGCATATGATGCACATGGCTAACATATTTGATTGTGGTTTTTCTTAACATAAACTAATTCACTAATTACTTTCTTACGTTGATACTAGACATGAGCTATGGGAGATGTGGGAGATATGGGACCTTTTATGCATGCATTACATGTGCCTTTCTCCTTCTCTTGGTTTTGATCCTCCTCTGAAATCCCAGTGCTTGTAAAGACGTGAATATCTTTGACTGACTGACTGAAATACAATGATACACAGAATTCACCCCAGATGGATCTTGCAAAGAATCAGGTAAAGTCCTAAAGCATTTGTGCTTAAATTTGCATATTTATATTGTGTTAGCAACTTAATATTCTGCAGCTCTTTCTTTCTCCACATGAAGATGAAATCATGGTGTTAATCTCTATGTTCTCTTTGAATGAAACTCTCAATTGATATGTTGGAAAGCGGCCTAAAGGAGCATCCAGAGGAATCCACGAGATTCAATGAGGATGTTAACACTTTGGTGTTCATAGAATTGGTGTTGTATCAGAATTACCATAGCTTTCCAGCTTTCAAGAAGGTAACATTAAAAGATTGGAAGCCTAGGATAATTTCATTTTTGGATTCAAAAGGATCTGTGGGGACTGGTTTTTCCCTTATGTTGAATATTTTCCTTCTATTCAATATTTGATCATTGTTATTGCAGGCTATTGCATATTTGATGGAGTCATTGAGAGGAAACATAGTGAAATTCCATCATTATACCCAAGCAACATTGAGGTGCATATTAGTGCTCGGTTTACATATTTAGTGTTGGTTTTCATATTCAGTTGACCATATGCAATTTTTAAATTCAGTGCACTATAACATATGCAAACAGGAAGATCTGACATATTCCCCACCCGGGCTGTAGAATGCGCATATCTTCTCTAGATGCAATGACCCTTGAGATCTTCTCAATATTGATTTCCATTAATTCTTCCTTTCTTTCCCTTGAGTGTTATGTTTTGTCCAGGACGGAAAATAATTCTTTCATTTATTTTGTTCAATGAGAAACACCCCCATTAAGTGAGAAATAAATCTTTGATTTTGATGGAAGCCCTATGCATTTTATTTACAGGGAATGTATGATACAATTATGGAGGAGTATCAACCAAACATAAAAAGATAGATTCTAATTTATCTTGTTTACATGAATTCGAAGAAGACTCTCGCAAAGGGTCAACATATCATGGAAGATATTAGTGTGTATAAAAAATATTCAAACAATACACACACACACACATATATATAACCATTAATATAAAAACAGATAATGAATATATAACTAATAATTACCACGTGACGATATTCATTTGATCCCCCATCAATGTGCCCATATCTCCTACAATGTTTTTTAGTTGTTGTTATTAAAATTCTTACGGGATGTGTAGTGCAACATCTTTTGCAAGGATAATAACATCTACCATCACCCTTTTCACCCTCTTTACTTTTTTTCCCGCCTCTAATATTTTGCGACATTCTTCTACACAAAAGTACCTTTTTTGAATCGTCATTGTTATAGCAAGATTGTCACAACATCTCTAATTCGCAAAATATTTATAGATATTTTTTTCATCGTAAGAGCGACAAACGTTGACCAAATCAATGTTTACTTTTTCAAAGAGTATAACGATCAATGTTGAGTTTATCAAATAGTTTAACAGTCAATGGTTATCATCGCTCTTGCGACAAACATTGACCAAATCAATGTTGACTTTGTCAAAGAGTATAACGGTCAATGTTGACTTTATCAAATAGTGTAACGATCAATGGTTCTTGTCGCTCTTGCAACGAATCCATAAGTTCGTCGCAAGAGCGACGACAGTCCACTATATTCATGTTCGTCGATATTGCAACGAACATATGGATTCGTCGCCAAAGCGATGAATACGGGATGGATTTATAATAAAATTGAAAAATTGAACTCTTTCTCTTGAATTTTGTGACAAAAGGGTAGTTTCGTCGTAAGTAGTCGTCGCAAATTTTTCAATATGTAGTAGTGATTGTGGAGTTCAGCTAACAACCCAACTTTGCAGGAACTTTGGTCAACTTTGAACTGATCACTTTTGCGATCAACAAGCTCTGATAGCACATGTCATGGGACCACATTCTATTTAGGGATCCAACTCGACTTGGCATACCCAAGTTTCCTAACACATGGGGTTGAGTGACACTACGATGTTTCTAACTTGATGGCTAGACAAAATTGATAGTACTTCACCCAGACTACACCTCTTCACTCAAGATCTACCCATAATTATGCATGAGCTACTTGGAGAATCAAGCCTCAACATTTAAGTCAAAGTTTCACTTCATTACATTGCACTTGTGTTTTTAACATATATGGTTATCAATTTCTATACTTAGCCAAATATACGAACTAAGAATAAGCAACATATTGTAAAGAACCAATCTGGTTCTTATGATGAACATCCATCATAAATGGACTAAATAAATGTAATCCATATTGGACAAGAAAATATATTGAATAAGAATGTATATAATGAGATACAATAGATAATATATGATGAATATATGTACAATGACAGTGTCAAATATATAGAGAAACTAAAGGCACATGTGGTGACCATCCATGAAAGGATGTTTCCCTTAGACAATTAATAACTATTCATTATTATTATTATTATTATTGTATTTTGTATGTTACATTTCCTTCCCCTTAAAAATTCTTTGTCCTCAAAACATGATTAGAGAAGCACCTATCTCTTGTTCTAACTCGAACTGACTTCTCATGATCTTTTGTTTTTGTAGTTGCGACACTTGACGAAACAAAACAATGTAATCTTTGAATTCTTGAAGTAATATGTTGCATATTTTTTGAAGTGATCCATCCTAAATATACTTTCATTGGAATTGTTTGATTATTGATTGTTCGGATATGATTTCTTATTTTAGGCTTCCATAGAAGTTGTTGATTTTGTCTTCGTTCTTTTTCAATGTTGTAGTTTAGTTGTTGGTAAGAAGAACATTGTTTATATTCCTCTTGACCTTGTTGTTGGTCGTAACGACTCTTGTGATTTGGATGACAATAAGGCACCCAAATCTCTTATGAATATTGTTTATGGATCTTTCTTCAACTTTTAATGTTTCTGGTAATTCAATTGGATCAATGTTTGTTTCTTTCTCTAAGGTTTGGATTTTTTCAACTAGAATCTTCTCTATTTCAATTGATTTATTCATTGTTTCTTTGTGATATAGCTCTTCTTGTAAATACCTCTCATCATTCTTTATCTTTCTAATTTGGGTAAGTAAGTATTGATTATGTCACCTTAAACGTAAAATTTCTTCCTTATTTCCTGACTTATCGTCTTCATTTTTTTATTCCAAATTTTAGGTTATTTCGTTCTTTAAACTTTTAATTTGTGCAAGCAATTATTGATTAAGTATTCTTAGGCGAGAGGTTTCTTCATCTTTTTCAGATAATTTCTTCTCATTCTTTAACTTCTTGATTTGTTCAGCCAAGCTTTGATTATGGTTCTTTAAACGACAATTATCTTCATCTTTATCTACTAATTTATTAATGAGATCATGATTAGCTTGTTCTAACTTTTTTTTTCTCTCTTCTTGGTTTTTTAGCATTTGCTCCAACTCAACTTGAAATTGTAAATTTATGTTGTGTTGTTGATAATGAATTAGTTGGTTCTCTAATTCTTTTATTTTCACTTCCCAATGCATGTCACCTTGATTTTCTACTAAGGTAAAAATCTTTTTACAATATGGACAAGGGCAAATTCCATTCATAATGCCCCTTTCATACTCTTCCTCTTTTACACAATAGGGACATTTTTCCGAAAATGTTTTCTTTGTATATGCCATAGCTCACTTTGTATTTATTTTTTATAAATGATAAATGTATGAATTCCAAAAACCCACTTTTTAAAACAATCAAGTTTTTTTCTTTTGCTTTTACTTATTTTTTTAATTATTACTCCTTTTAATATTCTTTCCACTTTATTTTCTTTAAAAGTTATGACTTAATCCTTTCTAAACTTTATAAAAAGTACCTTATAAATCCCTTTTATACTCTTGACTATTTGTTAGTGGCGGTTAGGGCTCAACAAAAGTGACCCTAAGTTTTGTGAAATACTTATTTAGAGGTAAATATACACACATATATATTATATATGATATGGAATACCACGAGCTAATGGTTTTCCAAAACCATGGGATGGTAAATCTCCAAATGTAAAATAAAATATTCACTTTTGCTCTTATTTGAAACTTTTTCTTTTAAATTACTTTTTCTCACTTTTTAAATGTCAATTAACTTAACTAATTCCAAATATGGAATATTTCCTTCAAACTTCTTGGTGTGTGCTTATAGTTCTTACCTTAAGAAAACCTTTTCTTTTCTTTTCTTTTTATTTTGTGTAGAATGATTTTTTTACTTTCGTTGAAATGTGTAGAATATTTGATTTATAAATGTCCAATGGCCAATATGAGTTCAAAGATCTTATTTTAGAGAAACTCTATCTGTGGCCAAATTTTGGATCAAGACGAAGCTCTGATGTCAATGTAAAGAACTAATCTATTTCTTACGACGGGCATTCATCATAAATTGAATAAATAACTGTAATCCATACTTGACGAGAAAATATATTGAATAAGAAAGTATATAATGAGACAAAATAGATAATATATGTTGAATATGTGTACAATGAAAGTGCCAAATACATAGAAAACGTAAAGGCACATGTGGTGACCATCCATGAAAAGATGTGTCCCTTAGACAATTAATAATTATTTATTATTATTATTATTATTATTATTATCACTTAATATTATATATATTGTGTGTTACACATTGTAACATCCCTCTCTTGCGCACTGAGCGAACTTATTCTTTAAGGACACTTGCTCGAAAGTGATCCGGATTATTATGCTATTAAAACATTCATTTTGATTATGAGGCGTTATGGGTTGATGACATGTTGTTTTACTGCATAGACATAGACAGGTGCTATTGATTCGGTTTTACTGAGTGTGCAGGATTTTGGACCTCGAGGATGCAGAGGCATCGATGGAACCCCTTGGACTCCAGATCGAGTTGGGGAGTGAACCATTGAGGTTTGATAGCTTTATATGTGATATTAGTGCATCTGATTAGATGATATGATTATGGATATATTACTGACACGATTAGTTGATGATGCAAGTTGATGATAGCTTGCCGACCAGAATCACATGTGGAGTAGAGGGGTCATGCACAACTACCAGAGATGTTGAGGGAGAGGTGTGGACAACAGCCCTGCCACAGCCTACTAGCACTCCCGCCGTGGCTCAAACAATAGGTTAACATTTACCTAGATCGAGAGGATCCACAATGTCATGAGGGAAGACTGAGACAGTGACTCACGATGATTCTAAGAGGCACGCAATAAGGCAGGGGATTTATTCCTTAGAGGCCCTTAGTCTCCCACAGGCTCACCTGGAGAAGTATTGACTCCAGGGGTTTTTGATGTCTACCAAGTCAGTCAAGAGGCGAGTGGCACCCTTGGAGCACGTAGTGCATCGTGAAGGGAATGTCGTGTAAGGAAAACAAATGAGGCGAATGGAACCCTTGGAGCACATAGTGCATCCTCAAGGGCACATCGTGTAAGGGAAACATATGAGGCGAGTGGCACCCTTGGAGAACCTATTGTGTCCTGAAGGGCACATCGCGTTGTTAATGATAAATGAATGAACCTAGAAGGCCTTAGGATGAATAACATGGTAGAATTTTTTAAAAATAGTTTTTCCCCAATAAAAGATAATAAAATTGAGCATGAGAAAATTAAAGTCTAGGTCTAAATTATCCTGGTGGTAGAATTTTTCCATCCCCTTTAATATATATATATATATACATATATATATACAAAATAAAAATAAAATAAAATAATGATGATAATATTCATTAATCTTGTAACAAGAAGGGAATAAGCAATTTAATTGATTCATAAAATCTATTGGGATAAAAAGGAAATTAAAGGGGAAATAATTGTTTTATTTTATTATGATAATTTATAAAATTTATTAATTAAAAGGAAGGAAAAGTTAATTTCACCACACCTTGGAATTGAGTTCTAAATGAAAAGGAAAGAGGGAATTCTAAAATAATTGAAAACTAGGAAAAGAGGAAACATAAAAAGAAAGGGAAACACAAAGGGAAAAAACAAAAGTCAAACTTAGTAAGATTATCTACCATTTAAGAAATTTCTAAATCAAACTAAACTAGTAAATTAGTAAAGGGGAAAGTCAATTTAAAACCTGTTAGGGAATTTGGGGACACCTAGGCGATTCTAGGAGTGACTCTAGGTGGAGGAGAAGTAAGGTAATTAATTAATTAAAGGGAATTAATTTATGGAGGAATGGGGATGGGTGACACTTGAATTAATTTATGGAGGAATGAAGGGGATGGGTGACACTTGTATGGGGAGGATTTTTAGGAATTAATATATTAACCATTAATTTAAATGATATTTTGGGAAGGTAAAGGACTTTGAAACTCTATATAATAGAGGGAGGAGAATGAGGAAGGGACTCTTCTTTTTGCGTAACATTACGTTGCAGAAATCTATACTTAACTGACTTAGCTTGTGGGAGTTGGGATACCCAGCTCGGTGAGGAATGGTAGCTCGGCCTTGCGAGGCGAGATGAGAGCTAGTTGATTATCTGGTTAGTGTGTGTGGCCCCTTTGTGGCTCAGGGGGCTAAGGGGGAAGAAGAGTACTCCTAGCGTTAGCTGGGAGGTACTGGTAAAGTATCATTGGTCGGCAGCAGGAGTTGCACGAAGCGTGCGGGACATCAACTCAGAGCGGGTGATCAGGCAATGATACACTTTCTTTATTTTTCATGGTAGATTGTAGTAGGATTTATGCCTTGGATCTGCATGTTTAATTGGGTAAGCAACTTGATTGTCTTAGCGTTCTAGTTGATGACTGAATTTTTCCATAGCTTATAGCTCGATGATTGATTAACTCCCATGGCCTTTGATTCCCGACATGTCTTGATCGCCTTGCGGTGTATTGGTTTGTGAATATTGTGGTTGTTTCGTCTTTCATCCCTAGATCATCAGTCCTTGCCCGAGAAGTCGGCTAGGAGCCTTATCTACGTTCGTTGTTTCGATGTTAATAGACCTATGGATCTCAACGCCCTGCTTTTCTGTGCGTGGATGATGAGCGAAGGACGTTCCTGTCATTCGTCTACCTCTGTTACTACCCTTGGCCGATTTTTGTCTTGCTCCTTCTAGCAAAAGTACCTCTATGTATGGATTTCTTGCGTCCATGTTGGTTTATCCCTGCGATCTTTTCAATGACTTATCCCAATGGATCTTTGCGTTCTCTTACTGTTGTCTGTTTTGGATTGGTATCCTAGTAATGTAAAATATTTAATTTCAGTTTGCATTTTTATATTGGTATCCTGGAATGTAGAAATAAAAGGGATTTAAATTCAATCTATGTTTTTATATTGGCATCCTGGAAATGGAAAAACAATTTAATTTCAGTTTGCATTTTTATATTGGTATCCTGGAATGTAAAAAGATTTAATTTCAATCTATGTTATGATCCCTCCCTGCACTTAACTCTGCGTTTATTTTTATTGATGGAAATTATCCTCTGCAATTTATTGATTGTTTCTGCGCTTCGACTCTGTGACTTCTTGACATACTTTCTCTGTGTCTTATGGTTTGGCTGTCCTTTATGTGTTGACAACCTTTTATTTCTGGACGTTTTTCTTAGCATGTTACACATAACTCCCTGTATAATGAACGCCCTTACCATTGTTAGACATAGAAATGATAAGAGGCAGAAAATGTATGACCGGAAACATTCTTTAAGAGACCCCGAATTTGGTATGCCTGCAAATTCTTATTTATTCCTTCGCTACAATTTCAAAATCATTTCACTACAATTCCTCATACTGATGGCATTGAGGTCTGTGATCCCCTTTTACATTTTATACCTGTGCATTTCCATAATTGGGAAATTTGTACCTGTGTGAATTCATAATTAAGAAATTTTATTACCTTTGTGACTTCATGAGTGAGCATTTAATTGAGGAGCAATTGATAGTTTAGATACAACATTTTTTTTTTTTTTTACGGAAAATATGATTGTCCTTCTGGTGTGACCTTGTACACGCTTTTCCCTTAACTGTGACTGTGTTGTGGCTAGAATGACCATGGATTTGATATTTAAAACGAAAGACTAAGTTTCTGTAAATGCCCCCGAATTGTTGTTAAAACTATTAACTGAAATTGTGGTAACGTCCACGAATTTGTTGTTAAAACTGATGACTGTGTTGCTACCTTAATTGACCATGATTTTCCCTTTGGAAAATGTGACTGAACTTGTAGTAAATCACCACGAATTTTTCATTTAAACTGTGAATGTCTTTTTCCCTTAAATGATGGACTACATTTTGGTGTTGATTGGACTCATTTTTCCCTTAAAGGATTGACTAAGATTTTTTGTTGAATGGACACGAAATTGCCTTAAATGTTGACTGTGTTCGATTGTTGAATGACCATGAAGTTGACCTTTGTTTTTATTGCAATTGAAGCCTCATTCATGCCTAGATTTTCTGGTTGGGGAAACTGCGATTAGATTCCCTTTGGGACAACGAATCCTCTCTGCAACCTTAATGAAATTCATTGGCGAACTTACCTGGCGAGTTACCTTTAGCTATTACACTCTCAGACTGCATTTTATTACTTCTTTTCTGTGGTTTTCCTTTGTTTGTTGTGACTCTCTTGATATCACCCAGAGCCATTCTCCTCTTAACAATTAACAATTTTTAATTGATAAACCGCAACAAACTGGGTGTTAACTCAGCAAAATTCAGATGGATGAACTCATAAATTTTAATGGTTGTGTCACAATGAATGTGATGTTAAACTCAGCTGACTTCGAATGGTAAACCTAGCGTAGTGTATGAAAAGTATTTATTTGACCAACCATTCCGTATGTATTTAATGGATATGCTCGGACTGCAATTTTTTATGTTTTTAATGTAGGGTACAAAGATCTCTTTATGGATTTCCATAACACAGGCAACGATATCTATTTTTAGACCACAATATAATCTATTACACCCTTAGCCTTAAATTCCTTATTATCTATCTTTATTGTTAGACTTATTATTGGACAACAAGTGTAATAGTCAGCATGTTTTACATTAATGTTGCTAATACTGTTAGATAGTGCATTGTAAACTAATATCGTTAATAGTGTTGAATAATAGTGTTATATTGAAATTGGTATCATTGTATACATATTTTTTAAATCGTTAATTTAGATTGTTATTAATGTTAAATTAAATTAACATGTATTGACTTAATTGCAATTTAGAATTGTTGAATTCAATGCTAAAATAAAATTGTAAATGGTGACTAATTGAAATTTGACTTACTATCAGATTGGAAATCTATGTTAAATTTAGACTGTTAGTATGGACTATCTTAGACATGATTAATGGTTGGGATGTTGACGAAGTCTTAGGTTGGTTAGCGTCTTCCTTGTGTCGTCCTTTGGTGTCTCGTCGACCTGTTGTTGGGATTGGGGTGTGGTTTCCTTTCAGTATTCAGTTTCTAGTGCGTCAGATTTTTATAGAGTCCTTGTCCGTCAACGTCGTTGTGATGGGATGGGGATGCGGTCCTTTAGCTTGTAGGCATGGTTGTGTTTGTGTCGGGTGGGTAGTCGTTCCTCCTTGTTATTCTACGCATGTTTTCCCAGCTGACCTTGTGCCAGTGAGTGGAGTCGTAGTTACCTGTTGCCTGGGTTGTGTGCTTATGTTCGTCGTCTGTGGTGCGGTTAAACAATTTTCGTTGTTGCCTTGTTGCCTCTTAATTCTTAAAACAAAAAAAAAATTTGCTTCACCCGTGGCCGTAATGAATGGGTTGTTACACACATACATACACATGAAAGAGACACAAGTATGTCTAAGAATATCTAGAGATTCCTAACACTCGTACAAAAATTTTATTATACAAGATGTTACAACAGTGTACAATACAATGCATTGGTACAAGAAGGGAGCACAAGGATCACACATAAGATACAAGTATTCCAAGTCATTTGACCTTCCTAACCTTATTGTCTCAAATCCTCCTCATACTGTCGTGACCAATCTCGTCTCACTATATATCGAAAGACTTCTCCCCATAAAGCGCATTGCCCAACTCAAAATCCAACATTCTTTCCAAACTCAATTCAAAGAGAGCTCACTCCATATCTATCCACAAAAACTCCATAAGGAAACACAAGTCCTCCCATGTTGAGCTACTTGACTGCTTTGGGGAGATCACCCCTCTCTACCCAAATTTCCTTCATAACACTTTGTTTGTCTCTCCACCGATTTGTTCACCAAGTTGTTGTCTCTATCTCATTGTACTCTTCCATATATATGTATCTTCCTCACTGAACTGTTGTAGCTTTTCATACACAAAGTGTCACGTCCTTTTGGTGAGGTTAAGTCAACCAACCAAATCGCTCTACCATGTGACTCATTCAAGTCTCAATATTTCAAACCATCATGTCAGTTCATTTGTTATCACCCCAACTTCAATTTCTCCACATGAATTAGCTCCACATCACCACACCTTGAGTACTCCACACAAAAAAACCCAAGGATGGCATGCCCGAGATGTCCATAATATGATCATTCCCATTGGTTTTGATCTAGGATGACATGTTCCTCAAGGGACCATGCTCACCTATCATGATCTTCAAGTGTGGAATCCCCATCCATATAAGTCTTTTCTTGCCTCCTCAAGTCACTTATCCAATTCTTCCCTCCTCAAGTGCATCTAACTTAGCCAACTTGTCACATGACCTATCCAACTGCAGGCTCTCCCATTTTTTTGAGTCACCTTAGCAACCCCAACTTTCATGTCATGCCTTCCCATGTCGGTTGGGAAGAGGTGTCATGTTCCCTCCTCACCAAATGTGTTACTGTTGTGTATGAAGTTACATAGGCATTGAGAGCTATGTAAGATATATTTAAATCCATAGAAACATCTCAGAGAAGATGAGTTTTCACACAAGCTTAATATGTGAATGACGAATAGTAGGAAGTTGAGATTCCATAGGAATAAGCTGAGGCAATTGAAGCCCCATAAGAGATAATTTTAAAGGAATTAACAGATTGGAGGGAAAAATAAAATATAGAAACTCCTACCTAATCAAGGAGCTCGGACCATGCCTAGACCCATAGGAACTCATTTACTAAATAAAATAAATAAAATACATGGATAAATTCTTTGACATGGAGCAAATTGAAGACCCTAAAAGAATAAAGATGGCTTCCATGATGTTGAAAAGACATGCATCCTTATTGTATAATAACATATATCTAAAGAGGAAAAGAAAGGAAAAGGATAAAATCAAGACTTGGGAGAGAATGGTTTTTAGACATGGTAAGTTTATGTGAGTTGACTATACTCTAAATTTAAATAGGAAGTGATATAACCATAGGAAGTGATATAACCTTAGGTAAAAAGTGATGGCTATAAAATAATATATAGAGAAATTTTATAATTTTTTTATTAGGTTTGGGCATAGTGTTAGGGTATATAGAGACTAGGATTTAGTAAATCTCGGTCTAATGTAACATTAGATTAAAGTGTTCTTTAGTGTAATTTCTTAGTGTGATTTTGTACTTTTTTAATCTGATAGTCACAGTCATTCATACACATGTGATCTGACATTTCAAACACCTCCTTGATATTAATGATACTTGATTTGTGGCTTAACACCTAATCAGTCCACGATATCTATTTAAATAACATGGAGGGTCATTTGTTAATGATTTATAGTGAGAGATGCTCATGTAATCTATTTTTTTTGCATTAATATATTGTCTCAAGTGGCCATATTGGTTGGGGTTGTGGATTGTTTCCCTCTTTGAGGGTTTTAACCACATAAAAATAGGTTTATTGATCTTTGATATATATATGTGTGTGTGTTTTTCTTAAGATATTCAACATGTGTGAAGATACCCTAGTTTTGTAACATGGTAATAGATTTTTATTGAAGATTCACTCCCATTGTTGATTTAGACCTAGATCTAGGGCCATTGCATGAAACTAATGAATTTTGATTTCTATTGTTTTTTAGGATTTCTAGGCTAAGAGGATAACTCCATTGTGTCCAAATGTTTGTTTTCAACTAGGAACCTC